>BLSH010153221.1:0-18037 GCA_018402905.1 Glandirana rugosa
AAAAATAAAAATGTGAGGAGGTGGATGTGGAGTAGGAGCCTAGAGGTTGACTAGGCCGTGACCGTGGCAGTGTAGGTGGAAGTGGCAGTGGTGGAGGAGGAGGAGGAGGTAGCCAACACTGTTTTTTGTTTGTTTGGTTTTTTATTTTAGAATTGGGGTAGCCCCCAAAAAAAAGGATACCAATGGCTGTGTGAGGCCGGTCTAAATGTCTATTCTGCACAAAGTACAGACAATTCTTGTGGGATCCATGCCTGGTTCATTTTAATAAAGGTCAGCTTGTCCACGTTGGCTGTGGACAGGTGGCTGTGCTTGTCTTTTCCACATTTCGGCCATGCTAACCCTGCCTTCTGAGGTGCTGGCGGTGCCACAGCTGCGTTGATGACCTCTTCCTCCTCTACCTCCTCTGACCTAGCCTTGTGCTTCCACTGAGCCCCCGGTGTGATTTGGGAATGTCCTCAGCAGCGTGTCTACTGAAGTGCGCTTGTAGTCGCGCATCTTCCGATCACGCTCCAGTGAGGGAATTAAGAACGGCACATTGTCCTTTGTTGGGGAGATTGCATATTTCATATTCCTCATTAAGGTTGGCCTCACAAATATCTATTATAGCCTCTAATATCCTAGTTACCTTGCATGACTCAACTTATTGGTATTTGAACTGCCTTATATGGTCAAGCAGGCCCCCTCTCCTCAGGAATGTAAAGGTCATATCTTTGCTTACCCGGGTGTTGGCCGGGGGTGGTCTACACAAGTTCTATATTACCACAGCCAAATCTATATGAGTGAGTCTCACCCAGAACAGCCATGAGGCACGTGCCTGGTCCTGGTCACCTGTGCCATGAAAGGGACCCATGGCGGGAAACAAGCACCTTTAATTAAGTATTCTTGATATTTTCTTGATCTGTATCTGTCATTACTTGTAATAAATATTATACTTTTAAGTATTTGTGTGATCTCTCTTTGCACATATCGAATATAACCCCAAAAACGTGACAAGAGATTTGGTACCAGGAGTAAGTGGGGTTGATTTGTGCAAATAAGAGATACAAAAATGATGCAGAATTGTGCTGGACTGTTTGTGCTGGGTTTAATGTTGTGTACTTGTATTGTGAGCCATAGTACATTCAGAAAGGGAAGGAAATGTATCAGATACTTAGCTGGCTTATTTGAGGTGCCTTTAGGTGATCAGGTGGAAGCTGATTTTTGTTTTGGTGTTAACTGGACACCGGCTTGCGATTTTGTTTTTGTTTGATAAATTGGGCGAGAGACTGATATACAAATGAAACTGTTGTATCTTCAGGAAGCCTTAATTTGCAAGTAACAGCATTGGTCTCTGGATTGTAAAAATTTCAGAGCAATGAGACGTGTTTGAATATTGATTGTTATGTGTATGTCCGAATGGTTTGAAGCTATATAAAATGACAAGGTTACCTTAATCAAGATAGATAGGTAATGCTTAGTATGATTTGTAAAATAAGTTTTGTCACTTATGTCTAAGGGTCATCCTATATAAGAAAGTATTTGGGACTCAGAGATGAGAATGCTTTCATTTGCAGATTCCTCCCCTCCCTTTACATGCTCTGTGTGTCTGTGTAAATAAAGAGAGGAAACATATAAAGAGACAGACATTCCACCATTTGTAACCCCCCTTTAAAAGATAGTGCCTGTCTGTGAAGCAGGAAAGTTCTGAACATCTAAGAAATAAGCAATATACTGTTAAATGTATTGTTTAAATGTGGGTGATATATAAGACCAAGGGAAATGTTTAATTATGTTGCAAAAAATACAATCCTAGTTGAAATGGTTAGTTTTTAACTTTGTAACTCTATGATTCAGTTTGAACAAAGTAGCTGATTAGACAAGTTCTGTATAACATGTTAAATGTATGAGCAAGCAAAGAGTAACAGTATACAATAGGACAATAGTGAATGAGCACTGGAGATGTATGTCTATGTATTGTCTGATGTGTCTTGGTGATTGTAATGAAGTGTGATACTTTAGAATACAACACTAATGATTGTTTTATAATTTTTTTGTTGATACAGAAGTTTCCAAGATTTGTATGGGAAGAGGTTGAAATAGAAAAATCAATATGGATTTGGTGATGTATAATATTTGTGCACAATGTGATGAACACACTGCAAATGTTATTGTGAATGTTAACCATGGTGAATTATTGACAACTTTTGATGGACGTCCTTTAACCACTTCAGATCCGCGCTATAGCCAAAGTATGGCTCCAGCGCGGATCTGAAATGCCCGTGGACGTCCTCCACTGCGCACGCTCCAGGCGCGCCCCCTGGAGGCAGCGGCGGCGCGTGAGCGTGCGTGCCCGTGGGTCGGGCGGACTCGATGTCCGCCCGAGACCCACCGATCACATTTAGGAGCCTCAGAACGGGGAACCGCCGTTGTAAACACGCCGGTTCCCCGTTCTGTGACAGGGGACAAGCAGATCTACTGATCCCTGTCACTGGGATCAGTTAGATCTGTTATGTCCCGACCAGCCCTGCCCCCTCACAGTTAGAACACACCCAGGGAACATATTTAACCCCTTCACTGCCCCCTGCAGGTTAACCCCTTCACTGCCAATGACATTTATACAGTAATCAGCGGACATTTACATTTCTGATCGCTGTATAAATGTCATTGGTCCCAAAAATGTGTAAAAAATGTCCGACATGTCCGCCCCAATATCGCAGTCCCAATAAAAATCGCAGATCGCCGCCATTACTAGTAAAAAAAAATAAAATAATAAAAACGTCATAAATCAATTCCCAGTTTGTAGACGCGATAACTTTTGCGCAAACCAATCAATATACGCCGATTGCGATTTTTTTTTTTACCAAAAATATGTAGAAGAATATAAATTGGCCAAAACTGATGAATAATTTTTTTAATGGATTTGTACCTTAGCAAAAAGTAAAAAATATTGTTCTTTTTTGCAAAATTGTCGCTCATTTATTGTTTATAGCGGCGATCAGAAATGACGCAGAGGGGGTCACATACCACCAAAAGAAAGCTCTATTTGTGGGAAAAAAAGGACGCAAATTTTATTTGGGTACAACATCGCACAACCGCGCAATTGTCATTCAAAATGCGACAGCGCTGAAAGTCAAAAATTGGTCTGGGCAGGAAGGGGGTTTAAGTGCCGGGTAAGGAAGGGGTTAATGAAAATCCACGTGATGATTAATGAATTAATTAATGAGCTCATTTAACATGAGTAGAAAAGAGTGCACTCTCATTAAACAACATGGCCATATGTTTTGTCTGGAAAGTGTTTTGAATATGTGTTTTGTGCTAACCATTTGTTTATTTCTAGGTGGGAAATATAATGATAATGCACTAAGACCTTTCATTTTGTTTAGTTACTAGATAGTGCTAAACAGCTTAAATCCACCTGTCTGATATAGTTTGATGTCCAAGAACTAAAGACGAAGATTACACCATACATTGACAACTTGCATCGTCTTAATTGTTGATATTTTGTTTATGTGAATATAATGACAGTTTTAGTAGAACTGATTGTAGACAGAGCAGCTAATAATTTTGATGCTGCTGATTAAGTTGAATTTTACACATATTTCTAATGGTTTGAAGGGTATAAGTATACCTAAACATAATATGTTTATTTTCCTCTACTGTCCCTTCCTGTGTGTATTTAGTCTGATTTATAGCAGGATCTAGTTTAACCACTTGACCACTGGGCACTTAAACCCCCTTCCTAACCAGACCAATTTTCAGCTTTCAGTACTCTCACATTTTGAATGACAATTACTCACTCGTGCAACACTGTACCCATATGAAATTTTCGTCCTTTTTTTTCACACATACAGAGCTTTCTTTTGGTGGTATTTAATCACCATTGGGGTGTTTATTTTTTGAGCAATAAATGGAAAAATACCGAAAATTTTGTAAAAAAATGCATTTTTCTTTATTTCTTATAACATTTTACAAATTAGCAACTTTTCTTCATAAATTTTGGCCAAATTTTATACTGCTATATATCTTTGGTAAAAATAACCCAAATTAGTGTATATTATTTGGTCTTTGTGGAAGTTATAGAGTCTAAAAGTCATGGTGCCAATCACTGAATATTGATCACACCTGATACACTGACGGCCTATCTCATTTCTGGAGGCTCTAACAAGACAGAAAAGTACAAATACCCCCCAAAATGACCCCTTTTTGGAAAGTAGATAGTCCAACGTATTTAGTAAGAGGCATGGCAAGTTTTTTGAAGTTGTCATTTTTTCCCACAATTCTTTGCAAAATGAAGATTTTTTTTTACAGTTTTTTTTTTCACAAAATTGTCATATTAACAGGTTATTTTTCACACCCAGCATATGCATACCACCAATTACACCCCAAAACACATTCTGCTACTCCTCCCGAGTATGGTGATACCACATGTGTGAGACTTTTACACAGCCTGGCCACATACAGAGGCCTAAAATGCAGGGAGCGCCATCAGGCGTTCTAAGGACATAAATTACACATATAATTTCCTGACTACCTCTTGCACTTTTGAAGGTCCTGGAGCACCAGGGCAATGGAAATGCGCAAAAAATAACCCCATTTTGGAAAGTAAACACCCCAACGTATATTCTATGAGGCATAATGAGTCTTTTGAACGGTTCATTTTTTCCACAAGTGTTTGGAAAATGTGGAAAGAAAATGAAAACGCATTTTTTTTACACAAGGTTGCCCATTTATACAATATTTCTAACACACAGCATGTACCCAGCAAAAATGTCACCCTAAAATATATTCTGCTACTCGTCCCGAGTATGGTGATACCACATGAGTGACACTTTTACACAGCCTGGCCACATACAGAGGCCCAATATGCAGGGAGCACCATCAGGCGTTCTAAGGACATAAATTACACTTATAATTTCCTGACTACCTCTTGCACTTTTGAAGGTCCTGGAGCACCAGGGCAATGGAAACGCCCAAAAAATGACCCCATTTTGGAAAGTAAATACCCCAACGTATATTCTAGGAGGCATAATGAGTCTTTTGAACGGTTCATTTTTTCCACAAGTTTTTGGAAAATGTGGAAAGAAAATGAAAACGCATTTTTTTTACACAAGGTTGCCCATTTATACAATATTTCTAACACACAGCATGCACCCAGCAAAAATGACACCCTAAAATATATTCTGCTACTCGTCGCGAGTATGGTGATACCACATGTGTGACACTTTTACACAGCCTGGCCACATACAGAGGCCCAATATGCAGGCAGCACCATCAGGCGTTCTAAGGACATAAATTACACATATAATTTTCTGACTACCTCTTGCACTTTTGAAGGTCCTGGAGCACCAGGGCAATGGAAACGCACAAAAAATGACCCCATTTTGGAAAGTAAACACCCCAATGTATATTCTAGAAGGCATAATGAGTCTTTTAAACGGTTCATTTTTTCCACAAGTTTTTGGAAGATGTGGAAATAAAAAGGAAAGCACAATTTTTTTTATACAATGTTGTCCATTTATACAATATTTCTAACACACAGCATGTACCCAGCAAAAATGACACCCTAAAATATATTCTGCTACTCGTCCCGAGTATGGCGATACCACATGAGTGACACTTTTACACAGCCTGGCCACATACAGATGCCCAACATGCAGGGTGCACCATCAGGCGTTTTAGGGGCATACATTTCAAATCTAATTTGACTACCTATTACATTATTGTGAGGCACTGTGGTGGCACTGATGGGCGCTGTAGTGGCACTGATGGGTGCTGTAGTGGCATGGATGTGTCATTGATGAGAACTGATGTGGTATGAATGAACATGAATGAGGCATAAATGAGCACGAATTTGGGGTGAATAAGCCATAGATGGGGATGACTGCGCACGGATGGATGGGTGAGCACGGATGCATTGGTGAGCATGCATGCATGGGTGAGTACGGATGGATGGCTGAGCATGGATGGATGGCTAAGCACGGATGGATGGGGGAGCATGGATGGATGGCGGAGCACGGATGGACGGCGGAGCACGGTGGATGGATGGCACGGGTGGATGGCGGAGCATAGATGCATGGGTGAACACGGATGAAGCTGGATGGGTGAGAACGGCTGGATTGGTGAGCATGGATGAGGCTGCATGGGTGAGCATGACTGGATTGGTGAGCACAGATGCATGGGTGAGCATAGATGCATGGGTGAGCATAGATGGATGGCGGAGCACGGATGCATGGGTGAGCATGCATGCATGGGTGAGCACAGATGGATGGCAGAGCACGGATGCATGGCTGAGCATGGATGCATGGGTGAACATGAATGCATGGGTGAGCACGAATGCAAGGGTGAGCATGGATGGATGGCGGAGCACAGATGCATGGGTCAACACGGATGCATGGGTGAAGATGGATGAGGCTGGATAGGTGAGCACGGATGAGGCTGCATGGGTGAGCATGATTGGATTGGTGAGCACGGATGCATGGGTGAGCATGGCTGGATGGGTGAGCACGGATGCATGGGTGATGGATTAGTGAGCACGGATGGGTGAGCACGGATGCATGGGTGACAGATACATGAGCACGGATGCATGGGTGACAGATGAGTGAGCACAGATGGGTGAGCATGGGTGATGGATGAGTGAGCACGGGTGCATGGGTGACGGGTGAGTATGGATGGGTGAGCATGGATGGGTGGGCATGGATGCATGGGTGACAGATGGGTGAGCATGGATGGGTGAGCACGGACGCATAGGTGATGGATGGGTGAGCACGGATGCATGGGTTATGGATGAGTGAGCACGGACGCATGGGTGACGAATGGGTGGGCAAGGATGCATGGGTGACAGATGGGTGAGCACGGATGCATGGGTGACGGATTGGTGAGCACGGATGTATGGGTGACAGATGGGTGAGCATGGATGCATGGGTAATGGATGGGTGATGGGTGGGCACGGGTGGGTGGGCATGGATTCATGGGTGACGGATGGGTGAGCATGGGTGATGGGTGGGCATGGATTCATGGGGGACTGATGGGTGGACACAGATGGGTGGGCATGGATGAGGGCGTGGGCATGGGTGAAGCTGGATGGGGGTCCCTGCCTGGCACACAGCGATGCTGTGGGCACTTCAGATCCTGCCCACAGCACCGCTGCATCTCCTCTCTCCCCCCTCTCCCCCCTCTCCTGTCACACTGCACTGATTGGTGTGGAGAGGGGAGAGACAAGCCGGCACTTCCGCCGGCTTGTTTACATGTGATGCTCCGTCATTTGACAGAGCGATCACGTGGTAAACGGCCGCTCCAAGCGGCCATTTACCGTGATCCGTGATGCGCCGGGTCTCATAGACCCGGCGGTCACGGATGGTCCCAGGTGCGCGCCCCAGGGGGCGCGCGGGAGCGCGATTCTGGGAGGACGTGTTATAATGTCCTCCCAGAACAATGGGTGCCACTTGCGGCCGTGTAACGACGTTACACGGTCGGCAAGTGGTTAATAAATTCTGCCATAATCATCGAAGTGGCCTGTAATGCAGAATCACTGTTAGAGGGTGTGAAAAAAGAGCAGAATCCACAGGATGTGCACAGTACAGGAAGATAATGGGTGATATTAAAAGTTAAAGGTTTTCTATTAGAGATAATCATAATTATGGCAATGATTGCGAATTTTAAACCAATTCCTTCAAAATTAAGGTGCTGTAATTTTGATATATACATTGTTATATGTGACACTTAGTGATCTTTTGGCCACCACATTTGATACAATTTTCTTGGTAAATGTTTATGAAATAAAATAGGTTCCCAGGTTTAGTTTTCCTCGATTCTCCCCGATTGCTTGGGGGTGGGACTGGCATGTAGAGTATAATGACACATCAGGTGTGGGTAGTTTGTACACAGATATTGGGGTCAGTATAGACAAGAGCCAGTTCGCCTGCCAGAATGTTTTAAGAGTGTGGGAGGAGACCGGAGTACACAGAGGAAATATACACACATTAAGTGGTTTGAAGTTGGGCCTATGGTTGGACATTGCTAAGTTTAGATAAAAGCTGAGTTTTTCCTTTTAGTGTTAGGCCAGGTCACTAGGGATTGGGGATTTAACTTTTTCAGAAATCTAAATCCATGATGGGCTATATGGGCATTATTGTTAAGTATGGAAGGTTGGACTGGCAGTCTTGGTAACACACCTGCCTTGATGTCAACCACAAGCATATTGGAGAAAGGAGACAAACACATTTGACAGAAGCAACTGTCTATAAAGACTTTGCCAATGATCAGCAGCTGAACTGTTGGTGCAAGTTACACCTGTTCTGATGGTTGAATACCTGAACTGTTCCATCCGCTATCATGGTCAAGTACCTGAATCTGATCGTGAAGTACCTGAACTGTTTTGTCTGCTCTGATGGTCAGGTGCATGAACTGTCTGTAAAGTTATATGCCTGCACGTCGATGACTTGTGAGCTGCAATAGTCCAGAGGATATGGACTGTCTATTCTACAGTTCTTTCAGTTCTACAGCATTGCAATTGTGCTGAAGCTGCGATCTGATCACCGGATGTCTAAGACTCTGCTGTCCACCACCAGGTATGGAGGACTTTGACAAGTTTAAAGGAAAGTTTGATGTTCGTACCTGCTCCTGTGCTTTCGAAAGGGGAAGTTTGGTGTTCTTCTGTTAGTCCAACAAATAGTTTTTTAAGTTTGGATATTTTTATATTTTTCAGCCCTAACATAGCCGAATGAGATGTTCTGTGCAGGTAAATCTGACAGGGAAAGGAAAGTAGGTATCTACACTTTAGATTAGATACACTTTAGATCCCCCATTTTTCATTTGAGGTAAACCGGGGGGTGGGAGAATTATTCTTTTTGTTTACAAAAATCAGGTGATTTCCTTCTAATATTGATGTTATGTTTATGCACAGTTGAAGGCATTATATGATTTGTGAGCCAGGGGATGGAGTGCTGGGGAGATTGCATATTTCATATTTCTCATTAAGGTTGGCCTCACAAATATCTATTATAGCCTCTAATATCCTGGTTACCTTGCATGGCTCAACTTATTGGCATTTGAACTGCCTTATATGGTCAAGCTAGCCCCCTCTCCTCAGGAATGTAAAGGTCATATCTTTGCTTACCAGGGTGTTGGCCGGGGGTGGTCTACACAAGTTCTATATTACCACAGCCAAAATCTATACGAGTGAGTCTCACCCAGAACAGCCATGAGGCACGTGTCTGGTCCTGGTCACCTGTGCCATGAAAGGGACCCATGGCGGGAAACAAGCACCTTTAGTTAAGTATTCTTGATATTTTCTTTATCTTTATCTGTATCTGTCATTACTTGTAATAAATGTTATACTTTTAAGTATTTGTGTGATCTCTCTTTGAACTAATCGAATATAACCCCAAAAATGTGACAAGAGATCCTTGTAACGGGGATCCAGCAGGGTGGCCACCCAGTAATCAACACAAGTTACAATGTGGGCAACTCGGCTGTCATTGAGCAGGCACTGCAGCATGTAGTCACTCATGTGTGCCAGGCTACCCAGAGGCACAGACAAGCTGTCCTCTGTGGGAGGTGTATCATCTGTGTTCTCCGTATCCCCCCGGCCACGCTCCAGTGATGCCAACGAGCTGCGTTGGGTGCCACCCTGCTGTGAACACGGTTCCTCCTCCTCCTCATCATCATCCTCGTCCTCCTCATCCTCCAGAACTGTCCCCTGGCTTGAAAATTTTTGACCTGGCCTATGCTGTTGCAGGAACCCACCCTCTGAGCCACTTGTGAATCACTGGCCTGATAACCGTGGAAATGACCCCTCTTCCTCCTCCTCCTGTGCCACATACTCTTCCATCATCGCCCAAAGTGTTTTTTCAAGGAGACATAGAAGTGGGATAGTAACGCTGAGAACAGCGTCATCTGCACTGGCCATGTTGGGGGAGTACTCGAAACACCGCAATATGGTACACAGGTCTCGCATGGAGGCCCACTCGTTGGTGATGAAGTGGTGCTGTTCCACAGAGCGACTGAACCGTGCATGCTGCAGCTGAAACACCACTATTGCCTGCTGCTGCTCGCACAGTCTCTCCAGCATGTGCAAGGTGGAGTCCCACCATGTGGGCATGTCGCATAGAAAGCGGTGAGCAGGAAGGCCGAAGTTCCACTGCAGCGCAGACAGGCGAGCAGCAGCAGAGTGAGAACGCCGAAAGCGCGCACAGACGGCCCGCACTTTATGCAGCAGCTCTGACATATCCGAGTAGTTTTTTAAATTTTAGTCTTTAAATTTCTGCACCATCAAATTCAGCACATGTACCAGGCAAGGGATGTGCGTCAAACCGGCTAGGCCCAGAGCTGCTACGAGATTTCGCCCATTATCTCACATCACCAGGCCAGGCTTGAGGCTCAGTGGCAACAACCACTCATCTGTTGTTCAATGCCCGTCCGCAGCTGATGCGCAGTGTGGGGTTTATCCCCCAAACATATCAGTTTTAAAACAGCCTGCTGTCGTTTCCCCCTGGATGTGCTGATGTTGGTGGTGAAGGTGTTACACTGAATGGATGAGGAGGTGGTAGAGGAGGAGGAAGCGCAGTAGGAGGAGGAGGCAACAGGAGGCAAAGAGAAATGCCCTGCAATCCTTGGTGGCGGAAGGACATGCGCCAAATGGCTAGCCACCTCAGGCCCACCCACCACGACATTTGCCCAGTGTGCAGTTAGCGAGATATAATGTCCCTGCCCGTGCTTACTGGTCCACATATCAGTGGTTATGTGGACCTTGCCACAGATGGCGTTGCGCAGTGCACACTTGATCTCGTCCCCGACTTGTTTGTGCAAGGAAGGGATTGCTTGCCTGGAAAAGTAGTAGCGGCTGGGAACCACGTACTGTGGGACAGCCACCGCCATCAGGTTTTTAAAACTGTCCATGTCCACCAGACGGAATGACAGCATTTCAAAGGCCAGGAATTTTGAAATGCTGGCATTCAGGGCCAGGGATCGTGGGTGGGTAGGGGGCTACTTCCTCTTTCTCTCCAGTGTTTGGGAGACGGAGAGCTGTAAGCTTCCATGGGACCGTGTGGAAATGCTTGGGGACGGTGGCGGACATGGTGGCGTTGCTGTCACATCGTCTGTTTGCTGAGTGGCAGGTGACAATGGCACTGTAGAGGTGGAGGAAGAGGCCGAGGCAGCAGCAGAAGAGGAAGCAGGAGGAGGCCAAGACCTTTCTTGGATTTTGAGGTACTTATTCCACTGCAGCAAGTGCTTTGCATTTAGATGCCTGGTCATGGAGGTTGTGCTCAGGTTTAGAACATTTGTGCCTCGCTTCAGCCTCTCATTGCACAGTGTGCAAACCACTTGTGTCTTGTAGCCAGCACATTGTCTGAAGAACTGCCACGCCTGGGAAAGCCTTTGAGCTGCCTTTGGTGTGCTAGGTCCCTGGGTGCGGTGGGTAGTAGCAGGCATACTGTCTAGGGGACGCTCACCCCGCTTTTGCAACCTGCTTCCTCTTTTGCTGTGCTGGTGCCTCTGTGCGACCACCACCTCTTCCTCCAAACTGCACACGTCACTCGCATGACCTTCATTCCATGTGGGGTCTAGGACCTCATCATCCTCCACATCATCTTCCACCCACCCTTCACCACTGCCCTCTTTGTCAGGCTGCACACTGTAGAAAACCGCAGCAGTTGGCACCTGTATTTCGTCATCATCATCATCACAGATGTGCTGCTCTGGTGTTTTCATGTCCTCATCCTGAATCAGAAGTAGTTGGGCATCAGTGCACTCAATGTCTTCCACTTCTGGGCCAGGGCTATGTGGATGGCCCACGGAAAGCACAGTAGCAGTGTCATCAAAAAGCATAAGAGACGAACTAATAAGTGAACATAAGTGAAGGAACTGGAGGCATTGTCAGACACCCAATCTACTATCGCCTGTACATGTTCTGGCCTCACCATTCGTTGAGCGGAATTCGGGCCTACCATATAACATTGAAGGTTCTGTCGGCTACCTGAGGAAGGTGTTTCACTTGTGCATGTAGCTGGCACAGATCGACCACATCCTCTCCTTGCAACAGGAGCTTCAGCAACACCACCAACACCAGCAGCAAAACGACCACCACCACGTCCCTTATTTGACGCTCTCCTCATTCTGGACGAAATGTACTATGTGGCACTATTTATTAATACAAAAAAAGGAATAATAAATTATTATTCTTATTTTTAAAAAAAAAAAAGAACATTGTAGATGCACTTTTTATTTTTGTGCAAGAAATGCACCGCTCACACCCGCAGCAGCAACCTCTCCCTACACCAGTATGAGATGATTTTAGAATGATAATTTGTCTTTCACAGCAACGACAGGAACCTGTCCCTACTGCAGTATGAGATGATTTTAGAACAATAATCTCCCCCTCACAGCACCAACAGGAACCTCTCCCTAATGCAGTAGGAGATGGTTTTATAATGATAAACTCTCCCTCAGAGCACCAACAGGAACCTGGCCCTAATGCAGAAGTAGTTGGTTTTAGAACAATAAACTCTCCCTCAGAGCACCAACGGGAACCTCTCCCTAATGCAGTAGGAGATGGCTTTATAACGATAAACTCTCCCTCAGAGCACCAACAGGAACATCTCCCTAATGCAGTAGGAGATGGCTTTATAACGATAAACTCTCCCTCAGAGCACCAACAGGAACCTCTCCCTAATGCAGTAGTAGATGGTTTAAACCATAAGCTCTACCTCAGAGCACCAACAGGAACCTGGCTCTAATGCAGTAGAAGTTGGTTTTAGAACAATAAACTCTCCCTCACAGTACCAACAGGAACTTCTCCCTAATGCAGTAGGAGATGGTTTTAGAACGATAATCTCTCCCTCTGAGCACCAACAGGAACCTGGCCCTAATGCAGTAGTAGTTGATTTTAGAATGATAAACTCTCCCTCAGAGCACCAACAGGAACCTCTTACTAATGCAGTAGTGGATGGTTTTAGAACGATAAACTCTCCTTCAGAGCACCAACAGGAAGCTGGCCCTAATGCAGTAGTAGTTGGTTTTAGAACGAAAAACTCTCCCTCAGAGCACCCACAGGAACCTCTCCCTAATGCAGTAGGAGATGGCTTTATAACGATAAGCTCTCCCTCAGAGCACGAAGAAGAACCTCTCCCTAATGCAGTAGGAGATGGCTTTATAACGATAAACTCTTCCTCAGAGCACCAACAGGAACCTGGCCCTAATGCAGTAGTAGTTGGTTTTAGAATGATAAACTCTCCCTCAGAGCACAAACAGAAACCTCTCCTTTATGCAGTAGTGGATGGTTTTAGAATGATAAACTCTCCCTCAGAGTACCATATGGAATCTGGCCCTAATGCAGTAGTAGATGGTTTTAGAACAATAAACTCTCCCTCAGAGCTCCAACAGGAACCTGGCCGTAATGCAGTAGTAGTTGGTTTTAGAACGATAAACTCTCCCTCAGAGCACCAACAGGAACCTCTCTCTAATGCAGTAGTGGATGGTTTTGGAACGATAAACTCTCCCTCAGAGCACCAACAGGAACATGGCCCTAATGCAGTAGTAGATGGTTTTAGAAAGATAATCTCTCCTTCAGACCAATAACAGGAACCATGCCCTAGAGCAGTAGTAGTTGGTTTTAGAACGATAAACTCTCCCTCAGAGCACTAACAGGAACCTCTCCCTAATGCAGTAATGGATGGTTTTAGAACGATAAACTCTTCCTCAGAGCACCAACAGAAACCTGTTCCTAATGCAGTAGTAGTTGGTTTTAGAATGATACACTCTCCCTTAGAGCACCAACAGTAACCTCTCCCTAATGCAGTAGTAGATGGTTTTAGAATGATAATCTCTCCCTCAGAGCACCAACAGGAACCTGGCACTAATGCAATAGTAGTTGGTTTTAGAACGATAAACTCTCCCTCAGAGCACCAACAGGAACCTCTCTCTAATGCAGTAGTGGATGGTTTTAGAACAATAAACTCTTCCCCAGAGCACCAACAGGAACCTCTCACTAATGCAGTAGTGGATGGTTTTAGAACGATAAACTCTCCCTCAGAGCACCAACAGGAACCTCTCCCTAATGCAGTAGTGGATGGTTTTAGAGCGATAAACTCTCCCTCAGAGCACCAACAGGAACCTCTCCCTAATGCAGTAGGAGATGGCTTTATAACGATAACTCTCCATCAGAGCACCAACAGGAACCTCTCCCTAATGCAGTAGTAGATGGTTTAGAACAATAATCTCTCCCTCAGAGCACCAACAGGAACCTGGCTCTAATGCAGTAGAAGTTGGTTTTAGAACAATAAACTCTCCCTCACAGCACCAACAGGAACTTCTCCCTAATGCAGTAGGAGATGGTTTTAGAACGATAATCTCTCCCTCTGAGCACCAACAGGAACCTGGCCCTAATGCAGTAGTAGTTGATTTTAGAATGATAAACTCTCCCTCAGAGCACCAACAGGAACCTCTTACTAATGCAGTAGTGGATGGTTTTAGAACGATAAACTCTCCCTCAGAGCACCAACAGGAACCTGGCCCTAATGTAGTAGTAGTTGGTTTTAGAACGATAAACTCTCCCTCAGAGCGCCAACAGGAAACTCTACCTAATGCAGTAGGAGATGGCTTTATAACGATAAACTCTTCCTCATAGCACCAACAGGAACCTCTCCCTAATGCAGTAGTGGATGGTTTTAGAACGATAAACTCTCCTTCAGAGCACCAACAGGAACCTCTCACTAATGCAGTAGTGGATGGTTTTAGAACAATAAACTCTCCCTCAGAGCACCGACAGGAACCTGGCCCTAATACAGTAGTAGATGGTTTTAGAATGATAATCTCTCCCTCAGAGCACCAACAGGAACCTGGCCCTAATGCAGTAGTAGTTGGTTTTAGAATGATAAACTCTCCCTCAGAGCACCAACAGGAACCTCTCCCTAATGCAGTAGTGCATGGTTTTAGAAAGATAAACTCTCCTTCAGAGCACCAACAGGAACCTGGCCCTAATGCAGTAGTAGTTGGTTTTAGAACAATAAATTCTCCCTCAGAGCACCAACAGGAACTTCTCTCTAATGCAGTAGGAGATGGCTTTATAACAATAAACTCTCCCTCAGAGCACCAACAGGAACCTCTCCCTAATGCAGTAGTGGATGGTTTTATAACGATAAACTCTCCCTCAGAGCACCAACAGGAACCTGGCCCTAATGCAGTAATAGTTGGTTTTAGAACGATAAACTCTCCCTCAGAGCACCAACAGGAACCTCTCTCTAATGCAGTAGTAGATGGTTTTGGAACGATAAACTCTCCCTCAGAGCACCAACAGGAACATGGCCCTAATGCAGGAGTAGATGGTTTTAGAAAGATAATCTCTCCCTCAGAGCAATAACAGGAACCATGCCCTAGAGCAGTAGTAGTTGGTTTTAGAACGATAAACTCTCCCTCAGAGCACCAACAGGAACCTCTCCCTAATGCAGTAATGGATGGTTTTAGAACGATAAACTCTTCCTCAGAGCACCAACAGAAACCTGTTCCTAATGCAGTAGTAGTTGGTTTTAGAATGATAAACTCTCCCTTAGAGCACCAACAGGAACCTCTCCCTAATGCAGTAGTAGATGGTTTTAGAATAATAATCTCTCCCTCAGAGCACCAACAGGAACCTGGCACTAATGCATTAGTAGTTGGTTTTAGAACGATAAACTCTCCCTCAGAGCACCAACAGGAACCTCTCTCTAATGCAGTAGTGGATGGTTTTAGAACAATAAACTCTTCCCCAGAGCACCAACAGGAACCTCTCACTAATGCAGTAGTGGATGGTTTTAGAACGATAAACTCTCCCTCAGAGCACCAACAGGAACCTCTCCCTGATGCAGTAGTGGATGGTTTTAGAGCGATAAACTCTCCCACAGAGCACCAACAGGAACCTCTCCCTAATGCAGTAGGAGATGGCTTTATAACGATAACTCTCCCTCAGAGCACCAACAGGAACCTCTCCCTAATGCAGTAGTAGATGGTTTAGAACAATAATCTCTCCCTCAGAGCACCAACAGGAACCTGGCTCTAATGCAGTAGAAGTTGGTTTTAGAACAATAAACTCTCCCTCACAGCACCAACAGGAACTTCTCCCTAATGCAGTAGGAGATGGTTTTAGAACGATAATCTCTCCCTTTGAGCACCAACAGGAACCTGGCACTAATGCAGTAGTAGTTGATTTTAGAATGATAAACTCTCCCTCAGAGCACCAACAGGAACCTCTTACTAATGTAGTAGTGGATGGTTTTAGAACGATAAACTCTCCCTCAGAGCACCAACAGGAACCTGGCGATAATGTAGTAGTAGTTGGTTTTAGAACGATAAACTCTCCCTCAGAGCGCCAACAGGAAACTCTACCTAATGCATTAGGAGATGGCTTTATAATGATAAACTCTTCCTCATAGCACCAACAGGAACCTCTCCCTAATGCAGTAGTGGATGGTTTTAGAACAATAAACTCTCCCTCAGAGCACCGACAGGAACCTGGCCTTAATGCAGTAGTAGATGGTTTTAGAATGATAATCTCTCCCTCAGAGCACAAACAGAAACCTCTCCCTAATGCAGTAGTGGATGGTTTTAGAAAGATAAACTCTCCCTCAGAGTATCATATGGAACCTGGCCCTAATGCAGTAGTAGATGGTTTTAGAACGATAAACTCTCCCTCAGAGCACCAACAGGAACCTGGCCGTAATGCAGTAGTAGTTGGTTTTAGAACGATAAACTCTCCCTCAGAGCACCAACAGTAACCTCTCTCTAATGCAGTAGTGGATGGTTTTAGAACGATAAACTCTCCCTCAGAGCACCAACAGAAACCTGTTCCTAATGCAGTGGTAGTTGGTTTTAGAATGATAAATTCTCCCTTCGAGCACCAACAGGAACCTCTCCCTAAAGCAGTAGTAGATGGTTTTAGAATGATAATCTCTCCCTCAGAGCACCAACAGGAACCTGGCACTAATGCAATAGTAGTTGGTATTAGAACGATAAACTCTCCCTCAGAGCACCAACAGGAACCTCTCTCTATTGCAGTAGTGGATGGTTTTAGAACAATAAACTCTCCCTCAGAGCACCAACAGGAACCTCTCCCTAATGCAGTAGTGGATGGTTTTAGAGCGATAATCTCTCCCTCAGAGCACCAACAGGAACCTCTCCCTAATGCAGTAGGAGATGGCTTTATAACGATAAACTCTCCTTCAGAGCACCAACAGGAACCTTTCCCTAATGCAATAGTAGATGGTTTAGAACGATAATCTCTCCCTCAGAGCACCAACCGGAACCTGGCTCTAATGCAGTAGAAGTTGGTTTTAGAACAATAAACTCTCCCTCACAGCACCAACAGGAACTTCTCCCTAATGCAGTAGGAGATGATTTTAGAACGATAATCTCTCCCTCTGAGCACCAACAGGAACCTGGCCCTAATGCAGTAGTAGTTGATTTTAGAATGATAAACTCTCCCTCAGAGCACCAACAGGAACCTCTTACTAATGCAGTAGTGGATGGTTTTAGAACGATAAACTCTCCCTCAGAGCACCAACAGGAACCTGCCCTAATGTAGTAGTAGTTGGTTTTATAATGATAAATAGAGTTGAGCGAACACCTGGAAGTTCGGGTTCTGCTGGTCCGTCCGAACTTCGGGACAAAGTCCGGGTCCGGGTCCAGACGGAACCCGAACGATCGCACGGACAACGAACCCCATTGAAATCAATGGGGACCCGAACTTTTAGGCACAAAAATGGCTGTAGGAAAGTCCTGGAAAGCCCCAGAGGGCTGCAAAAGGAAGTAAAATGGGGGTAAGGGTAGGGCAAGTGCCCTACAAAAAAATGGGGACAGGGAAATAACTGTAAATATTTTTAAAAAAATAAAAACATAAAAAAAGCAAAAATGGAGGTGAATGTGGATCATCTTCAAACTGTGTCTGAAAAGTATTAATTAACGGTAGAAGCCATATAACTGTTCTAAAATCATCTTCAAACTAGGGCAAGTGCCCTACAAATAAATGGGGATAGGGAAAATAAATTAAAATCAAGTAAAATAACGGGAAGGGGGGTGGATGTGGAGTAGG
>BLSH010153239.1:1023-22959 GCA_018402905.1 Glandirana rugosa
GATGAGGGGCCCGGATCCGCGAGGAGTGACCTCCTGTGATGAGGGGCCCGGATCCGCGAGGAGTCCTCCAGTGAGGAGCGCCTAGGCCCGGGGAGTAGTGACCTCCAGTGAGGAGCGCCTAGGCCCGGGGAGTAGTGACCTCCAGTGAGGGAGCGCCTAGGCCCGGGGAGTAGTGACCTCCAGTGAGGAGGGCCTAGGCCCGGGGAGTGTGCTGCTGTTTTAAAGGAGATGTAACAGATAAATAGTAATAAGGTCAGGGCACTGGTTGGACACAATGCACGTTTCTAAACGTCCTCTATAACATAGACTGTCCTCACTTCTCATCCAGTTTAGGGTTGCAGTGAGTGTAGCTCAGTCTGTGTGCGCCCCCCCCCCATCAGTGCTGTGACCCCCTGTAATCCTTCCAGTCCGTCCTCCATGGACCCTTTGCCTCTCTTTCAGCCTGTGTTCCTCTGTCGCCCAGTAAAGGTCCCACAGATTATCAAACTACTGAGATCCGGCACCGCTGAGGGGCTGAGCTTCCACTCCGTCCTCCTGGAACTGCTGGCACTGACCGGGACCATGGTGTACAGCATCACCTACAGCTTCCCCTTCAGGTGAGACCCCCTCCCCCAACCACCACTGGGGGGGATTGCTTTATTGGTGGGATTTTCATTTCATGGGAAGTCAGGAGCACCTGAGCAACCCTGAGATCCTGGAGGGTTCCTCTGCTGCTCCCTGTGTGTGATACATTGTGACATGGACTTATACTGTCCTCCTTCTCTGTCGTAGTGCCTGGGGGGAGGTCCTCTTCCTCCTCCTCCAGACTCTGATCATCGGATTCCTCATCCAGCACCTGGGGAGCCGCACAAACCTGGGTACAGTCCCTGCCACTTGCCTATACCCCCTCTCTTCTCCTCTCCATCCCTTACACTCACCCCTGCTCCCTCTCCTATCCATCCCTTACACTCACCCCTGCTCCCTCTCCTCTCCATCCCTTACACTCCCCTCTGCTCCCTCTCCTCTCCATCCCTTACACTCACCCCTGCCCCCTCTCCTCTCCATCCCTTACACTCACCCCTGCCCCCTCTCCTCTCCATCCCTTACACTCATCCCTGACCCCTCTCCTCTCCATCCCTTACACTCATCCCTGACCCCTCTCCTCTCCATCCCTTACACTCACCCCTGCTCCCTCTCCTCCTTCCCTGACACTCTCCCCTGCTCCCAATCTTCTCCTCTCCATCCCTGACACTCATCTCTACTCTCTCTCATCTCCGATCCTCTCCTCTGATCTCACACTTGCTTTCTCTCCTCCCTGACACTCACCCCCATCCCCTCTCCTCTTCCCTCTGACACTCACCCCTGCTCTCTCTCCTCTCCATCCCTGACACTCACTCCCGCCCCTCTCTTCTCTCCATCCCTGACACTCACCTCTGCTCTCTCCTCTCTGATCCCCTCCTTTCCGATCTCACCCCTGCTATCTCTCCTTTCCTCTCCGATCTGATCCTCTATTCTCTGATCTTTCCCCTGCTCCCTCTCCTCCCCGTCTGACACTCACCCCTGCTCTCTCTCCTCTCCGTTTCTGACACTGATTCCTGCTCCCTTTCCTCTCCCCTTTGTCTCTGACACTCACCCCTGGTCTCTCTCCTCCTCCAGGAATTCTGTTCCTCGGTATATACTTCTCCATAGTGGCCGTCCTCCTGTCTCCGGTTGTCCCCATGGCTGTGGTCACAATGCTCCAGGCCACCAATGTTCCGGCGATCATTATTAGTAGGGTGAGTCCATTGCAGTGTTTAATCTTCATAGTTCATCTCTCGTGTCCCTTTAAAAATCTGCAGTGGGGGAGGCCCCACCAACCGATTTTGTAGGTAATGCCTACTTTTTTCCTTACAGCTTATCCAAGCGATGACCAACTACAAGAATGGTCACACGGGTCAGTTATCGGCAGTCACGGTAGCACTTTTATTCCTCGGGTCTCTGGCCCGAATATTCACCTCCATCCAGGTAAGCGAATCATTGCATTGAGTGCGTGTGTGGGCCGGGGAGGCGTACTGGGCCGCATATTGTAGACGTGGGCCTGGGGGAGACGTATCCACGTATTGTAGATGGGGGGGGGGTGTCGTACCGGGCCGTGTATTGTAGATGTGTGCTGGGGGAGGGGGTATTGTAGACGTGGGCCGGAGAGGAGGGCGTACTGGGCCGCGTATCGTAGACGTGGGCCGGGGGGATGTCATACCGGGCCGTGTATTGTAGATGTGGGCTGGGGAGGAATACTGGGTCTCGTATCATAGGCATGTCATGGTGTGGGGGGGGAGGTGTACCAGGTGGGATGTTCACTGCCTCTCTCATATTTCCTTTCCGTTGTTTTCAGGAGACTGGAGACAATCTGATGGCTTTAACCTACGTGGTCTCCTCCTCCTGTAATGGGCTGATTTTTGCACAGCTGCTCTATTACTGGAACGTCGGCTCGGCCGAAGAGAAGAAGAAGAAGAAAAAGAGAAACTGACGGGAGCGAGAGAGACTTCCGGAATCATTCCATTCCTAAAAATCCCGCCCCCTCATGCGCCTACTGATTTCCCACCAATCATAGCTGGAATATTGAAATAAATCACTTTGTTTTTATATCTTAGGCTCTGTCTCTGGTTTTGGGGGGGGGGGGGTTCTCTTTGTAGTGATTTGTGGTTAGCTGCAATGCAGATGTCATGGTGGGTGATGACTTTACCTTTTCAAATAAGCTTTTAGCAGGCACTTATCTGTCCAGGGATCCCACATTGTCGGCACCCCAAGCCGATTCGTCCATCAGCTTCTGGTGCGGGCGCCGGTATTGCAGGTAAGGGAAACCGTCAGTGAAGCCTTTAGACTTCACAGCCGGTTTCCTACTGCGCCTGCGTGAGTCTCGCTGCGCTTTCTGAATGGTCTCGTCGTCTTCTAGGACACACACATGTGCCAGAAGGCAGCGGGGGGGAGGTGCCGGACATGAGAAGTGGGAGCGGGTACCTGTCATAACTAGGTACCTTCTCTGCCCTACCCCCAAAAAGTGCCAAATGTGGCAGTGGAGAGGGTGCGAACAAGCCGAATTTACCTTTTGGGTGGAGCTCTGCTTTAAATGCATAACAAAAGTAAAATCATCATACAAAACCATCAATAAATAGTGAGTGAAATTCATCTATAAAAAGAGCAAAATGTAAATAGAGATCACGCTAAACCACGCTGACGTCCTTACTGGACAAAATGCATAGGGCACAGCAAAGACGCGACTTCATCACAATACTGTGCCTTTAAAATTGCTATGCACTTGCCTTACATATCACCATAAGCACATACTATTAAAATCCAGCGATCTAGCAAAGCAGGCAGATCCTCTCACACCGGACTTATGCCCGGCACTGTGCGCGATGACGTCACATAGTTGCCATGACCTACGCGTTTTGTCAGGAAATGACGTCCGGGTGGTTTATTGTGATCTCTGTCTACATTTTGCATGTTGCTCTTTTTATATATGAATTTCATTCACTATTTATTGATGGTTTTGTATGATGCATTTACATTTGCACTGTAGAATGTACTGTATTTTTACGGAGTGGAATTTAGAGCGTACTTATTTTTGCTTTTGATGCGGTATTTGTTATCACTAATTAAGTGGTGGCAGCTTTATTTTCACTTTGGGTTTCGTTTACTCCAGCGTGGATTATTTTTCTGTTTATTCCTGTACCTTTTAGCTCCATGTTCTGTATGGCAAGGGAGGCGATCTGACTTTTCTCTGCTGCAGTTTCACTTTCAGTTACAGGTCATCAACCCCACCCACTGACTGGGCAGGGATACGAGGAGCAGCAGATTGATGAGCTCATCTGCTGCTCACCTGATTTGTTCGTTGTGCTGCTCCCCCTTCTCTTTCTTTCAGTCTGAATTCTGCTGCACAGGGGCTGCAGATGTATCTATGAATACAGAGCTCCCAAGAACCAGCCCAATGTTTGCATCAGGGCTGAGGGCTCATTAGAGGGGTACGGAGGTAGCACCCTGCCGGCCCCTCCTACCAGCCTCTGACTTGCCTGCATTGCATAGAGAAGCACAGGGACCCAGTGATTACATCGCTGGGTCTAAAATAAGAAATGTAATGAAAGCGGAAAGATTTAATTTAGAAATGCTGAAATATAAGCAGATTAAACTTCAGATTGTGGCAAGAAGGCTCCGTGTTCACTGTGAGGGGAGATGTGTGTCCATTACAGTAGCATGGGGACGAGTACATGTCTGCTGCTTGTCACCACTGACCACAGTGATTGGCTGCAGATGGAGGTGGACAGGCATGTATTAATAACTGCTGGAGCCTTTTCACACCAGCCCCACGTAGTGCTCTGTAGTGACACATGCGGCAGTGTATGGAGAGACTGATGGACGAGAAGCGCCGTATGGCGGACAATGGGGAAAAGTTGGAGTCCCAACCTGGGCCCAGTGCAGTCTGTCCTCCCACTATGTACACAACTGTACCAGCCACAGGAAAACACTGTGCCTAGTGTGCAGTATGGTCTCCAAACTGCTCTCCCAGGGGCCAGATGTGGTCTTTTGCTTTCTTTTATCTGACTCTAGGGGGCACTATTCCATCCACTGACACCAACAGAGGGGCACAATTCAGCCCAATGACATCAATGATGGGGCACAATTTCTCCCAATGACCCCAACAATGGGGCACAATGATAGGTACACAATTCCTCTCAATGATAGGGACACAATTCCTCTCAATGACACCAATGATGGGGTACAATTCCTCCCAATGACGGGGCACTCTTCCTCCCAATGACACCAATGATTGGGCACAATTCCTCCCAATGACACCAAAGATGGGGCAGAATGACACCAATGATGGGGCACAATTCCTCTCAATGGCACCAATTATGATGCACTATTCCTCCCACTGATACCAATGATGGGGTAGTATTCCTCCCAATGACACCAATGATGGGGCACTATTCCCCCCACTGATATCAATGATGGGGCACAATTCCTCCCAATGACACCAAAGATGGGGCACAATGACACCAATGATGGGGCACAATTCCTCCCACTGATACCAATGATGGGGCACAATTCCTCTCAATGACACCAAAGATGAGGCACTATTCCTCCCAATGATGGGGCACAATTCCTCCCAATGACACCAAAGATGGGGCATTGTTTACTCCCACTGATGCCGGGACTTTTTCTACCCCCAATGGCCACAGTCCCCCCTCTCGCCCCCGAAAGTCTGAAGGACGGTATACTGGCCCTTTGTTTAGAAAGTTTGGAGACCCCTGGTAAAGGAGCTTCAAAGGGACAATATGATTGGTTACCTTGCACAATAGATATAATACTTTTTCAGTCAATTTTTTACCCTTAAAGGAAGGAGGCGCAATATGGCAGAGAGTCTTATGGGAAGAGTGTAAAATAAATATTTGCATTTGTTGTAGTTGTTCTATTCCAGTTATTTGTATGTGCTCGTGGAGAAGGGCCCCTTTCACTACTCTGATGTGTTAATTGGTTGGAACAGCGCAATGCAGGCCTTCTAGTGCAGTGCTTCTCAGCCATTGGGTCACATGGGTCACAGCCCACTGCCTCCAGTCCGCATCTCTCAATCCCCCTGTTGGGATACAGCTTCCCTCCTGCCTGGTTGCGGCTTACTGTCTGGCCTGGAAGCTGCTGCTGTCACACCAGGCTTGGACGGGTGCAGCTGGATGTGAAATAGTTTCAGGCACTGCTGCACCTGCACACAGGAAGACGCCATTACAAGAGGCACTGTGGGCGTGCTAGGCGCCTGTACTAAGGCATATTGGGTATCCCAAGGATAAATTCTTTCCTGGGCCCCACTATCCCACCAACACCAATAATTTGGGGGGTATTCTTCCTGGGGGTCAACTATCACACCAATGATTTGAGGGCTATTCTTGGGGGTCAACTGTCCCACCAACACAAATGATTTGGGGGCCATTCTCCCCTGAGGGCCACTATCCCACCAACCCCAATGATTTAAGGACCATTCTCCTCTGAAGGACACCAACACCAATGATTTGGGGACCATTCTCTGAGGGACACCATCACACCAACACCAATGATTTGGGGACCATTCTCCCCTGAAGGACACCATCACACCAACACCATTGATTTGGGGACCATTCTCCTCTGAGGGACACCATCACACCAACACCAATGATTTGGAGACCATTCCCCTCTGAGGGACACCAACACCAATGATTTGGGGACCATTCTCCTCTGAGGGACACCATCACACCAATGATTTGGGGACCATTCTCCTCTGAGGGACACCAACACCAATGATTTGGGGACCATTCTCCCCTGAAGGACACCATCACACCAACACCAATGATTTGGAGACCATTCTCCTCTGAGGGACACCAACACCAATGATTTGGAGACCATTCTCCTCTGAGGGACACCAACACCAATGATTTGGGGACCATTCTCCCCTGAAGGACACCATCACACCAACACCAATGATTTGGAGACCATTCTCCTCTGAGGGACACCAACACCAATGATTTGGGGACCATTCTCCTCTGAGGGACACCATCACATTAACATCAATGATTTGGATGCCAATCTCCCATGGGGCAACTATCCCACAAACAGCAATGATTTGGCAAGCTATTCTTCCCTGGGGGCTACCACCCCACTCACAGTAAAGATTTAAAGGGCTATTCTTTCCTGATGGCCACTATCCCACCAACACCAATGTTTTGGGGGACACTATCCCACCTACACCAATTATTTGAGGGGCTATTCTCCCCTGAGGTTCACTATCACACTAACACCTATGATTTGGGGGCTCTTCTCCCCTGAGGGCCACTATCACACTAACCACAAAGAATTGGGGTCTGTTCTCCCATGGGTCAGCTATCCCACTGACACCATGGGGGCTACCATCCCACTCATACTAAATATTAAGGTGCTATTCTTCCCTGAGGGCCACTATTCCACGAACGCCAATGATTTAAGGGCCATTATCCCCCAACCCCAACACAAATTATTTGAGGGGCTAATCTCCCATGAGGTTCACTATCCCACCAACACCAATTATTTGGGGGCCATTTCTCCCCTGAGGGCCACTGTCACACCAACACCAATGATTTGGGGGCTATTCTTCCATGGAGCAACTATCCCACCAACACCAATGATTTGGCAAGCTATTCTTCCCTGAGGGCCACCATCCCACTCACACTAAATATTTTAAGGGCTATTCTTTCCTGAGGGCCACTATCCCACCAACACCAATGATTTAAGGGGCTATTATCCCATGAGGTTCACTATCCCACTGACATCAATGATTTGGGAAGCTATTCTTCCATTGAAGAGAAACAGGTGCATGCTGGGAGCCACGACTCCATCTTAAAGCGGTTGTATACCCCCAAAAGTGATTTTTACCTGCAGGTAAGCATATAATAAGGATTACCTGTAGGTAAAATGAATATCTCCTAAACCTGTATGGTTTAGGAGATATTCCACCTGCAATGCAGCCGCTGACGTCACGGTGCATGCGCAGTGAAGGCCCGGCGTATAGCGCTGAACCCTGCCAGAAAGAGGGGCTCACATCTCGCGGCTCTGGCCACTCACAGCACCGGAGCCGCGAACCCGGAAGAATCCACACAGCGAAGATGGCCGCTCCCTCTGCAGGGACCAGGCAGCCCTGCGGGAGCTTCGTTCTAAGGTGCATACTAGCTCATTATTCCTTTGCCTTACAGGTTTGCCTAACCGCTTTAAAGACTGGAGAGAAGGAACCAGCAATCAGAGCACATGTTGGGCTAAAACTTGCATTGGCTTGCATCTCCAAAACGCAACATTGCTGGTGAGAATTACTTATCCCCATCTACAGCCTAATTATTCATTGTATTTCTATATACTTCATATATTGATTATATGTATCTGTATTTGTTTTTTCTCAATAGTTTCACCCCCACCCTGTTTTTTTTTAAAAAAAAGCTTCAGCATGACTTCCAGTCTGGCTTATTGCAGAATAGGAGGGTTAGCTGCACGTCGAGTTACACCCAGGGAAAGGAACAGACACCATCACACCAACAATGATTTGGGGGTTATTCTCCCATGGGACCACTATCCCACTGACACCAATGATTTGGGGGACCATTCCCCCTTTGGGACACTGTCCCACTGATTTCAATGATTTTGGGGGACCGTATACTCATTGGGGACACTATCCTACTGATACCAGTGATTTGGGGGTGCTATTCTTGGACCTTTTTTGTCAATTTACAGTAAGTCATATTTTTGACTGACTTCTTTTTTAAACACATTTTAAATAAACATTTTGCATTCCTATACTTTATTATATGAGTATAAACGTTTCTTTTGCTGTTGGGAGGAGCTTGGTTTTGTTAGAATGTATGGGGCCCCCGTCTCACTATGGTTGAGGGCCTTAGCCATGCGGATGTGAGACCTGTACCCATCTCCCTCTAACTGTATCTGGTAGTATTGATGATCAATACATACCAGGTATCAGTGATGAGAGGTAATAAATACATACTCTGTATCAGTGATAAGCAATCAGTACATACTCAGTATTGATGATCAATACATACCCATTATTGGTGATAAGTCATCAATACATACTCAGTATCAGTAATGAGAAGTCATTAATACATACTCAGTATTGATGATCAATACATACCCAGTTTCAGTGATAAGGGATCAATACATACTCAGTATCTGTAATGAGAAGTTATCAATACATAGTATTGATGATCAATACATACCCAGTATTGGTGATAAGGGATCAATGCATTCTCAGTATCTGTAATGAGAAGTTATCAATACATACTCAGTATTGATGATTAATACATACTTAGTATCAGTAATGAGAAGTCATCAATACATACTCAATATTGATGATTGATACACTACATATCCAGTATTGATGATAAGGGATCAATACATACTCAGTATCAGTAATGAGAAGTCATCAATACATACTCAGTATTGATGATCAATACATACTCAGTATCTGTAATGAGAAGTCATTAATACATACTCGAGACTCGAGAACGCAGCACAGGGATGGTGGGAACCCCTCATAATGAGCACAGCAGGTGTACAGACCTGGGAACTCAACACAGGGATGGGGGGAACCCCTCGTAATGGACACAGTGGGTTTACAGACCCAGGAACGCAGCACAGGGATGGTGGGCACCCCTCATAATGGGCACAGCAGGTGTACAGACCTGGGAACTCAGCACAGGGATGGTGGGAACCCCTTGTAATGGGCCAGTGTGATCTGTCCTCAGCTACAGTATCTCACAAAAGTGAGTACACCCCTCACATTTTTGTAAATATTTTATTATATCTTTTCATGTGACAACACTGAAGAAATGACACTTTGCTACAATGTAAAGTAGTGAGTGTACAGCTTGTATAACAGTGTAAATTTGCTGTCCCCTCAAAATAACTCAACACACAGCCATTAATGTCTAAACCACTGGCAACAAAAGTGAGTACACCCCTAAGTGAAAATGTCCAAACTGTGCCAAATTAGCCATTTTCCATCCCTGGTGTCATGTGACTCATTAGTGTTACAAGGTCTCAGGTGTGAAAGGGGAGCAGGTGTGTTAAATTCTGTGTTATCGCTCTCACTCTCTCATACTGGTCACTGGAAGAATTGTTGCTCTACATAAAGATGGCCTAGGCTATAAGAAGATTGCCAAGACCCTGAACCTGAGCTGCAGCACGGTGGCCAAGACCATACAGTGGTTTAACAGGACAGGTTCCACTCAGAACAGGCCCATCCATGGTCAACCAAAGAAGTTGAGTGCAGTGCTCAGCGTCATATCCAGAGGTTGTCTTTGGGAAATAGACGTATGCATGCTGCCAGCATTGCTGCAGAGGTTGAAGGGGTGGGGGGTCAGCCTGTCAGTGCTCAGACCATACGCCGCACACTGCATTAAATTGGTCTGCATGGCTGTCGTCCCTGAAGGGAGCCTCTTCTAAAGATGATGCACAAGAAAACCCACAAACAGTTTGCTGAAGACAAGCAGACTAAGGACATGAATTACTGGAACCATGTTTTGTGGTCCGATGAGACCAAGATAAACTTATTTGGTTCAGATGGTGTCAAGCGTGTGTGGTGGCAACCAGGTGAGGAGTACAAAGACAAGTGTATCTTGCCTACAGTCAAGCATGGTGTTGGGAGTGTCATGGTCTGGGGCTGCATGAGTGCTGCCAGCACTGGAGAGATACAGTTCATTGAGGGAACCATGAATGCCAGCATGTACTGTGACATACTGAAGCAGAGCATGATCCCCTCCCTTCAGAGACTTTCAGAGGGCAGTATTCTAACATGATAACGACCCCAAACACACCTCCTAGACGACCACTGCCTTGCTAAAGAAGCTGAGGGTAAAGGTGATGGACTGGCCAATCATGTCTCCAGACCCAAACCTTATTGAGCATCTGTGGGGCTCCTCAAATGGAAGGTGGAGGAGCGCAAGGTCTCTAACATCCACCAGCTCTGTGATGTCATCATAGAGAAGTGGAAGAGGACTCCAGTGGCAACCTGTGAAGCTCTGGTGAACTCCATGCCCAAGAGGGTTAAGGCAGTGCTGGAAAATAATGGTGGCCACACAAAATATTGACACTTGGGGCCCAATTTGGACATTTTCACTTAGGGGTGTACTCACTTTTGTTGCCAGCGGTTTAGACATTAATGGCTGTGTGTTGAGTTATTTTGAGGGGAAAGCAAATTTACACTGTTATACAAGCTGTACACTCACTACTTTACATTGTAGCAAAGTGTCATTTCTTCAGTGTTCTATAAAAATTATATAAAAGCTCTCGCGCCACAATCCTATGTTTTTGAGCAGCTGCTATTGTAGCCTATAGGGATGTGTGATAAAGATCTACACCAGGAGGATGATCCTGTATGAGAACAGCGCTTGCTATAAAATACTCCAAACCTTTTGGTGTCACTCAACTGTGACTAAACCCAATTGAATATTTAAACAAAATGTGAGTAAAACAAAACCAGTGTAAATGAAATATACAATTGCCTTAAATGCTTGTGTACTCTTGCTCAAAAATCAACCCTCTGAGCAATCCCTTAAGGCATCTATGCAGATATATTGTGGGAAACCAGATCCACTTTAAAATATCTTCCAAGCAAATATCATGCAATAGAATTAATTCATAGCAATCAATAAAGTGTGCATAAAAACTCATACACTGTGCAAGTACTTTGTGCAAAAATTTGTGCATAAATTTGTCCAATATGCATACAAAAATACAGTCCGTTTTTTTATATCAATTCTTGTGTCTTTAAACAACCCCCATACGTGAAAGACCCTTTCTTCAAAGTGCCCGTGCTTTCAGTGCATCAAACCACCATGTGCAGAAAGAAGCAAGATCCCTACTCACAGGACCTTGTGGACCCAAGATCCCTACTTACAGGACCTTGTGGACCCTCTGGTCATATGGCAAAGAGGAGTCACAGTAGGCTTATGGTCTGTTCCCCGACCTAGGGTTTCCCCGATGCTGCTTTGTGGAGTATCACCGTTGGCTATCCAGGGATGTATCATGCAAGAATAAGGAGACCCCTCATAGCATAACTCGTAGGTACGTTCTTTATTTGCCAAACATATGCCGTTACAGCAAGGGAGATTTCCTCCCAAATTCTTTACCTCAAAAGCTCCTAGAACGCCGCGACTCTGCAGTGTCAGCGTGTGTTCCAGACAAGCGTGACCTCGCGCACCGTGCGCTCCAGCTGGCGCATTTCGTCACTTCCGTAACGTCTTCAGAGATGGGGCATTTGGGAAGAAATGTCCCTTGCTGTTACGGCATATGTTTGGTAAATAAAGAACGTACCTACGAGTTACGCTACAAGGGGTCTCCTTCTTATTCTTGCATGATACATCCCTGGATAGCCAACGGTGATACTCCACAAAGCAACATCGGGGAAACCCTAGGTCGGGGAACAGACCATAAGCCTACTGTGACTCCTCTTTGTCATATGACCAGAGGGTCCACAAGGTCCGGTAAGTAGGGATCTTGGGTCCACAAGGTCCGGTAAGTAGGGATCTTGGGTCCACAAGGTCCTGTGAGTAGGGATCTTGGGTCCACAAGGTCCTGTGAGTAGGGATCTTGCTTCTTTCTGCACATGGTGGTTTGATGCACTGAAAGCACGGGCACTTTGAAGAAAGGGCCTTTCACATATGGGGGTTGTTTACAGACACAAGAATTGATATAAAAAATCGGACTGTATTTTTGTATGCATATTGGACAAATTTATGCACAAAGTACTTGCACAGTGTATGAGTTTTTATGCACACTTTATTGATTGCTATGAATTAATTCTATTGCATGATATTTGCTTGGAAGATATTTCAAAGTATAATTTTTTTTGAATGATAGCTCAGTTATTAGCACAAAGCACTTTATGTATTGTGGGATCTGGTTTCACAATATATCTGCATAGATGCTTTAAGGGATTGCTCAGAGGGTTGATTTTTGAGCAAGAGTACACAAGCATTTAAGGCAATTGTATAATTTACACTGGTTTTGTTTTACTCACATTTTGTTTAAATATTCAATTGGGTTTAGTCACAGTTGAGTGACAACAAAAGGTTTGGAGTATTTTATAGCAAGCGCTGTTCTCATACAGCAGGGATAAGCAATTAGCGGACCTCCAGCTGTTTCAAAACTACAAGTCCCATCATGCCTCTGGGTGTCATGCTTGTGGCTGTCAGAGTCTTGCTATGCCTCATGGGAATTGCAGTTCTGCAACAGCTGGAGGTCCGCTAATTGCATATCCTTGTCATACAGGTTCAACCTCCTGGTGTAGATCTTTATCATTTCTTCAGCGTTGTCACATGAAAAGATAGAATAAAATATTTAAAAAAATCTGATGGGGTGTACTTACTTTTGTGAGATACTGCATGTACACAATGAATTGTACCAGCCACAGGCACACCTGCTGGGAAAACACTGTGCCTAGTGGGCAGTATGTGTCTACGACCCCCACCACCCTGACCTCCGTTTTGCACAGGAGAACGTCTATGTGCCTGGTGTCCTGTGGGTAGCAGTGTAACCAGAGGCGTAACTAGAACCTTCAGGGCCCCGGTGCAAGAAATTATGAAGGGCCCCCTGACCCCTGGCCAGGGCCCTTCCCTCTTCCCACTGATCCTGGGGCCCTTTACGCCTATCGTGGGTCCCTTTATTACGGTACTGCAGGGGGGCCCTTTCACAAGTTCTGCAGCAGGCCCCAGGGGGACCAGGGAAGCACACAGGGGCCCTGGGAACAGCAGAAGACAAGTAAACTGGATAGAGGAAAATGGAGGAGATTGGGTTCCCTAAATGCCACCCCCGCCATGCCTCCTATTCAGGTGTACAAGGGAGGCACATGGGCCCCCTGGACCATGGGGCCCGGTTGCAATTGCAACCCCTGCAACCCCTATCGTTACGCCCCTGAGTGTAACCCTAGGTTGTTTATTATCAAAACGCTGTCCCCATTAATGGACTCCAAGAAAAGGCTTTTATGTCAAATACAGTGTACTGCTTGGACCTTGAAGAAGGGGAAATACCCCGAAAGCTTGTCCTGAAAAATTTTATGTTAGTGCAAATAAAAAAAGTATCACGGACAGCACTCAATTTTCTATGTCAGTGATTCTCAGCTCCGGTCCTCAGGAGCCACCAACAGGCCAGATTTTAAGTATTACCTTGGGGAGATGCAGACTAGAATACTGCAATCACTGAGCAGCAAATTATATCACCTGTGATGCATTTCAGTTATCCTGCAAACCTGACCCGTTGGTGGGTCCCGAGGACCGGAGTTGAGAACCACTGTTCTATGTCAAATACAAAAATCCTATTGGAGCCTCATCTTATGGAGAATTGCCTAAATAAATGATAGTGTGGTGAACTGTTTGTTACAATAACCCTGAGCATGGTCATGTGATTAGCATGCAGGTCCCTCCCACTGAGCACTGCCTACAGAACAGAGAGGGGGGTAAGGATCAGACTTGAGGATCCGCTCAGGCCCTGCTAAGGCGGAGGGTGGGATGGGACAGAAGGGAAGGGTCGTGGATGGTGGAGTCCAGGACATTCATGAAATCAGAATTCCACACCCATCTACACAAAGACCTCATTATGGGTCACCTTAGTTTTTAGTGATCGGCCAATCAAAATCTTCCATTCCTTCATCCAGCATCATATAGGAGCTTCAGAGGGTGAATATGATTGGTTACCTTGCACTGTAGACATAAAACTTTTTCACACAGTGTTTACCTTGAGACCCAGTATGGCGAAGATTCTTATTTGATGTAAAATAAATATTTGCCTTTGTTGTAGTTTTCCAATTATTTGTATGTGCTCATGGAGAAGGGTCCCTTTCCCTACTCTGAAGTGTTCATTGGTTGGAACTGCGCAGTGCAGCCCTTTTAGTGCAGTGCTTCTCAGCCATTGGGTCACAGCCCACTGCCTTCCTCCTATCAGACCATGGCTTACTGTCTGGCCTGGCAGCTGCTACTGTCACACCAGGCTTGGACGGGTGCAGCCGGATGTGAAATAGTTTCAGGTACTGCTGCACTGCACACAGGAAGAGGCCATTCCAAGAGGCACTGTGGGCGTGCTAGCGCCTGTACTAAGGCATATTGGGTATCCCAAGGATAAATTCTTTCCTGGGGCCCACTATCACACTAACACCAATGATTTGGGGGCTATTTTCCCCTGAGGGACGCTATTACACCAACACCGATAATTACGGGGATATTCTTCCCTGAGGGCCACTATCCCACCAATGCCAATAATTTCGGGGCTATTCTTCCCTGAGGGCCACTATCACACCAACAGCAACGATATGGAGGCTATTCTCCTCCAGGGTCATTATCCTACCAACACCAATGATTTGGGAGCTATTCTCCCCCAAGGGCCGCTATTACAACAACATAGATAATTTGAGGGCTATTCTTCCCTGAGGGTCACTATCACACCATCAGCAATGGTTTGGGGGCTATTCTACCCTGGGGGTCACTGTCCCACTGACACTAATGATTTGGCAAGCTAGTCTTCCCTAGGGGCCTCCATCCAACTCACACTAACGGTGTAAATGGCTATTCTTTCCTGAAGGTCACTATTCCACTGAATCCAATGATCTAGGGGCCACTATCACACCAACACCAATTATTTGGGGGATATTCTCCCATGGGGCCACTATCCCACCAACACCAGTGATTCGGGGGCTATTCTCCCCTGAGGGCCACTATCCCACCAACAGCAATGATTTAGGGGCTATTCTCCCCTGAGGGGCACCAACAGCAATGATTTGGGGGCTATTCTCCCCTGAGGGCCACTATAACACCAACAGAAATGATTTAGGGGCTATTCTCCCCTGAGGGGCACTATCCCACCAACAGCAATGATTTGGGGGCTATTCTTCTCTGAGGGGCACTATCCCACCAACAGCAATGATTTGGGGGCTATTCTTCTCTGAGGGGTACTATCCCACCCACAGCAATGATTTGGGGGCTATTCTTCTCTGAGGGGCACTATCCCACCAACAATGATTTGGGTGCTATTCTCCCCTGGGGGTCACTGTCTCACTGACACTAATGATTTGGCAAGCTAGTCTTCCCTAGGGGCCTCCGTCCAACTCACACTAATGGTGTAAATGGCTATTCTTTCCTGAAGGTCACTATTCCACGGAATCCAATGATCTAGGGGCCACTATAACACCAACACCAGTGATTCAGGGGCTATTCTCCCCTGAGGGCCAATATCACACCAACACCAATGATTTGGAGACCATTCTCCCCTGAGGGCCACTATCCCACCAACAGCAATGATTTGGGGGCTATTCTCCCCTGAGGGCCACTATCCCACCAACAGCAATGATCTGGGGTACCGAATACTGTGACCCGCTGTGTCGGTCACAGAATCACACATGGGTAGTAAGCACTGTAGGAGGAGCAAGGAGGCCGCATGGTGGCATTTCTTTGGCTGTTTTTTTTTCTTTGGCATGCTTTTTATATTCCTCTCCACACAGGATTCAACTCAGGTTTTGGATTAAAGAATTGCTGGTTCAGCATTTTACTGCAGGTAAGAGCCATTACCTAACAGGGCTGTTATGAACCCCCCCTCCCGCAGGATCATTCAGATAAGTCTCATGTCTCTTACATGTTTCAGGCTATGAATGCCCCCTCTGCAGGGTGACACAGATAAGTGCCGAGTCTCTCATATGTTTCAGGCTATTAACGTCCCAGCATATTTCACAGATTGCTGAAATGGACAGACAGGTCATGTCCCAGGGGTTGGGTGGAACCATCAGTCCTCCTATCCTAAATCTATTCCGCTCACCCCCGAGAATTGGAACCTCTGGTAACAACATGCCATGGTGAGTAGATACCACAGGACTTCCCAATATTTCACAGTGCCCCGTAGTATAGAAGATCTGCACTGGCTGCTGTTTGTAGTGTGGGGCCCTTTTAGTTTTTTTACCCTCCCTTCCCAGCACTGTTTACCTGAATGGCAGCTCAGGGGAAGGGGGTGGGGGTCAACAGATCTGTGCCCCTTCAACCTTCTCCTACTTCCTCTGATGTGGGTGGGAGTTCTGAAATGATGCCACTGGATAAGAATCTGAGGGCTCCGGTCAAACTCTGGGGGGGGGGGGGGGGTGTTGTCCGGGCTGGAGGGAAGGGGGGCAGGTTGGAGCACATTTTAAAGGAGGTGTGGCCAAATTCCTGGTGGTTGGTGAGCCCTTCATTATGCTGCTCTTTATTATAGTGCTGCTTATTAGAGTACCATTAGTAAGTACACCCAGTCACACCAGTGTCCCCCCCAGTTTTACCAATGTGCCCCCCAGTGCCTGTTTCTTGTTCCCCCAATCAGAAATGCTTTAGTCTCCCCCTAGTAAGTACACTTAGTGCCACCAATATGTCACCCCAGTTCCACCTTAAAGTCCCCGGTGCCTTCATGTCCTATCTAAAAGTGCTTTGCTCCCCATTATCTGCAGAGTGGCACAGACAAACAGTGAGAAGGCATGGCTCTCTCTTCTGCTCCATCTATCCCAGGTACTTGTAAAGAGATCATTGTTCAGGATAGATTTTAACTGCCCCCCCTTTTGCTGGGAATGGTTTAACCAACCTTTCCAGCCAGAGCCTTTTCTTTTTTCTTTGGTAATTTTTGATGATGTGGGGAAACCACAGAAGAGAGATTTCTCATCATGCTCTGTCCCAGTGACACCACAGAAGGTGAAGAGAAAGTCTCCTCTGTGGGAATGCCAGCACTTTGATATGAGGATCGGGTGGTTATGTCTGTTCTCCTTGCCGATGGTTCGATCAGGGCGGCCGTTTACAAACAACCGCCAGTGCTGTGTCACAGACTGCTATGAAAGCCTGACCTAAAAATAAATGGCCGTAGTTCTGCTATAAATTGGGTACCAATGGAGTGTGAGCTGACTGAAGCAGTGACAGGAAGTCAGCTGTGCGCAGCAGAATGTCTTCCCCTGACACAGATCACATGACTCTATGACTCTTTTCACCTCTTCCAGGTACAAGGACGCCTTCCTCTTTTTACCTCGTCTACAAAATCAGACAGCATCATAGAAAACGCGAAAACCCACCTCCTGCCCTCCGACCCAGAACCTGCTGTACACAAGAAAACGAAGTATCCACAAACAGGGCCGAAAACACAGGAAGGATGCATACAGCTATGACATCATACAACATGAGGATTATATAGAACTGTGGTCTGATATCTGTGTGTCTGGGGTCCTTTTTTACTATGCATCCTGTATTCAGTTGTCACCATCACCGATGGTTGGATAGTATTCCTAAGGGGCAGTTCATGCATATTTAGATGGAACTGTAATCGGATTTGGGATTATGATGAACTGAGCAATATACTAGTGGAACGTTTCATGAAAAAGGGGTATAAACGCAAGGTGCTTATGTCACTTACGTTTTAGAATTCCCCTGTGGGTTGCCGTATGTGGGGAGAACCACTAGAAAATTGTCTATGAGAATTAATGAACATATTCAAAATATTAAAAAGCAGAGTGTCTCCAGACATTCTAAAGAAAACAGTATCATAATTGCAACCCCAGGGGTTTGGTTTTTTATGGTATTCACCAAATGTTTAAGAAATGGAGAGGATAGTGATCTTAAAGAGATTTCTAAGGATGAGACCAAATGGATTTATAAGTTGAACACCCTGACACCCATAGGTTTAAATATTAAATTAGACCTGAATTTTTTTTTTTTATCCAACTTCTAACTTTTTACATTGGTTTTGGTCTTCGTTTTATTTTTACAAGTATTCATATTTTAATAGTATTAGACATTAGTATAAGTATTAGGATTTTAATAGTATTAGGATATGTAATCGTATTAGTATAAGGATTTTAATTTTTTTTTAAAAATAAAGTAAGAGCTAGGATGTAATATATTTTAAATTGAAGATTATGTATTTTATGTATTATTGAAAATGTACACAAGATGGAGATACAGTATCTCACAAAAGTGAGTACACCCCTCACATTTTTGTAAATATTTTATTATATCTTTTCATGTGACAACACTGAAGAAATGACACTTTGCTACAATGTAAAGTAGTGAGTGTACAGCTTGTATAACAGTGTCAATTTGCTGTCCCCTCAAAATAACTCAACACACAGCCATTAATGTGTAAACCACAGGCAACAAAAGTGAGTACACCCCTAAATGAAAATGTTCAAATTGGGCCCAAAGTGTCAATATTCTGTGTGGTCACCATTATTTTCCAGCACTGCCTTAACCCTCTTGGGCATGGAGTTCACCAGAGCTTCACAGGTTGTCACTGGAGTCCTCTTCTCCTCCTCCATGACGACATCACGGAGCTGGTGGATGTTAGAGACCTTGCGCTCCTCCACCTTCTGTTTGAGGATGCCCCACAGATGCTCAATAGGGTTTCGTTCTGGAGACATGCTTGACCAGCCCATCACCTTTACTCTCAGCTTCTTTAGCAAGGCAGCGGTCATCTTGGAGGTGTGTTTGGGGTCGTTGTTATGTTGGAATACTGCCCTGCGGCCCAGTCTCCGAAGGGAGGGGATCATGACCTGCTTCAGTATGTCACAGTACATGTTGGCATTCATGGTTCCCTTAATGAACTGTAGCTCCCCAGTACCGGCAGCACTCATGCAGCCCCAGACCATGACACTCCCACCATCATGCATGACTATGGGCAAGACACACTTGTCTTTGCACTCCTCACCTGGTTGCTGCCACACACGCTTGACACCATCTGAACCAAATAAGTTTATCTTGGTCTCATCAGACCACAGGACATGGTTCCAATAATCCATGTCCTTAGTCTGCTTGTCTTCAGCAAACTGTTTGCGGACTTTCTCGTGCATCATCTTTAAAAGAGGCTTCCTTCTGGGATGACAGCCATGCAGACCAATTTGATGAAGTGTGCAGCGTATGGTCTGAGCACTGACAGGCTGACCCCCAGCCCTTCAACCTCTGCAGCAATGCCGGCAGCACTCATAGATCTATTTCCCAAAGACAACCTCTGGATATGACACTGAGCACATGCACTCAACTTCTTTGGTAGACCATGGCGAGGCCTGTTCTGCGTGGAACCTGTCCTGTTAAACCGCTGTATGGTCTTGGCCACCGTGCTGCAGCTCAGTTTCGGGGTCTTGGCAATCTTTTTATAGCCTAGGCCATCTTTATGTAGAGCAACAATTCTTTTTTTTTAGATCCTCGGAGAGTTCTTGGTGCCATGTTGAACTTCCAGTGACCCGAGTGAGAGTGATAACACCAAATGTAACACACCTGAGACCTTGTAACACTAACAAGTCACATGACACAGAGGAGGGAAAATGACTAATTGGGCCCAATTTGGACATTTTCACTTAGGAGTGTACTCACTTTTGTTGCCAGTGGTTTAGACGTTAATGGCTGTGTGCTGAGTTATTTTGAGGGGCCAGAGAATTTGCACTGTTATACAAGCTGTACACTCACTACTTTACATTGTAGCAAAGTGTCATTTCTTCAGTGTTGTCACATGACAAGGTATAATAAAATATTTACAAAAATGTGAGGGGTGTACTCACTTTTGTGAGATACTGTATGTAAAGAATGTATTGGATCAGAATTGCTAGGACTCCAAACTATAAGAGGGCAGTGCATTTTGGATTGCATGGTTTTCCTCTTGGCCCCCATATGGATTATATAGTATGTAAGCAGTGGTGAGGTCGGGCTTCTCTCCCCTGAAGATGTCACATGGATGAAATGCATTGGACGGAGCCACACATACCATGTCACTTCTGCTCCTGTGAAGGTGCCCGGCCATTTTGAAAGCAGTGCCAATAGGAAACATTGATGTACAATTTCTATGGACAATATGTAAGCAGCAGCAGCAGTGAGTGTAGCTTCTATCCCCTGAAGATGTCACGTGGACAAAACGCATTAGACGGAGCCACACATACCGCGTCACTTACACTGCGGTGAAGTGCATGGCCATTTTGGAAGAGGTACGTATAGGAAACATTGATGTACAATTTCTATGGACAATATGTAAGCAGTGGCAGTGGTGAGGGTTGGCTTCTATCCCCTGAAGATGTCACACGGGCAAAAAACATTGGACGGAGCCACACATACCACGTCATTTACACTGCAGTGAAGTGCATGGCCATTTTGGAAGAGGTACCAATAGGAAACATTGATGTACAATTTCTATGGACAATATGTAAGCAGTGGCAGTGGTGAGGGTTGGCTTCTATCCCCTGAAGATGTCACACGGGCAAAACACATTGGACGGAGCCACACATACCACATCACTTACACTGCGGTGAAGTGCATGGCCATTTTGGAAGGGGTACCAACAGGAAACATTGATGAACAACTTCTATTGTTTGTTTTATGAGGTTCAAAAAAACCCAAAAAAACAGTATTACGCTATTGTGAGTCTTGGTGTGATCATTTGGAGCTAAGGGGGAGTAAGGTGGAGGTTCATTATAGAGGAGGTGGGAAGGTGGACATTAGAGGAGGTGGGAAGGTGGACATCTGAATGTAAGAGGCAGCCTGTAATCAAGTACTTGAGACCTTCATATTCTCATAAGGTGTCATCTACAGTGCCTTGAAAAAGTATTCATACCCCTTGAAATTTTCCATATTTTGTCATGTTACAACCAAAAATGTAAATATATTTTATTGGGATTTTATGTGATAGACCGACACAAAGTGGCTCATAATTGTGAAGTGGAGGGAAAATGATAAATGGTTTTTACATTTTTTTTTTTACAAATGTGTGAAGGTCAGGGATAAAGTTGTGGAAACGTTGATAGCAGGTTTAGTTTATTAAAAAATATCCCAAGCTTTGCACATGGGATGTGTCCCACTCCTCCTCAAGACAAGCATCACCGAGAGCTGTTTAAAATATTATTTTTATTGTGAAAGGTCATGCTTCAGTATTAGCCTTTGCTCTCCATTAGTATTAGAATTAATTTCTATTGTATAGGCGTAATGGTCCCTGCGGGGTGTTTTTACGTCGAATGTAATATACACTCTTAAATTGTAGTATTTGTTAGTGATATGTGTACTGATTTTTTTTTCGGAAATGTTTATCACCTTTGTATGACAGTTATATGTGTGTATATATATATATAAAATTGTTATTCAGTAAATATAAATTGAACACTAAAAAACGAAAAAAAAAAAAATTATTTAAAAGAAGAAAAATGTTAAAAAAAAAATGCAAAAAGTTGAATAAAATCATTATGAATTATTTTTTCAACAGTCAGTATCCCCGATCAACGCCACACCAGTCATATGATGACACTGTACTGCACCAGTGACAGTATGTAAAAAAAAAAAAATGTAAGTTTTCCAAAAAAATTAAAATTTTTAAAAACTCACCATGCCACTTACTAAATATCTCAGACTGTCTACTTTGCAAAAAGGGGTCATTTGGGGGGGGGGGGGGGGGGTAATTGTA
>BLSH010153239.1:25806-48379 GCA_018402905.1 Glandirana rugosa
CATACTCCCACAGTCCGGGACCCAGGGATTTTTTTTTAACTTTAAATGCTGTTACAGTGATTATCACCATGACAGCAATTGTTTAACTGTCATGAATTGGTTACTTGCTATTCACCCTCATACCATACACCCAGCGCCCAACACCCTCATACCATACACCCAGGGCCTGACACCCTCATACCATACACCCAGGGCCTGACACCCTCATACCATACACCCAGGGCCTGACACCCTCATACCGTACACCCTGCCCCTGACATCCTCGTGCCGTACACCCAGCGCCCAACACCCTCATACCGTACACCCAGCGCCCTACACCCTCATACCGCACACCCAGCACCTGACATTGTCATATCATACACCCAGCGCCCAACGCCCTCATATCATACAACCAACGCCCAACACCCTCATATCATACACCCAACACCCTCATACCATACACCCTGCGCCTGACACCCTCATACCGTACACCCAGCACCTGACACTCTCATACCGTACACCCAGCGCTTAATACCCTCATACCGTACACCCTGCGCCAGACACCTTCATACCATACACCCTGCGCCTGACACCCTCATACCGTACACACAGCACCTGACACCCTCATATCATACATCCAGCACTCCGCCCCCCCTCCTCACACCATACACCCAACAACCTCATACCGTACACCCAGCACCCCTGACACCCTCATACCATACACCCAGCGCCTTACACCCTCGTACTATACACCCATCGCTTGCCATCCCTCATACCATACACCCTGTGCCTGACACCCTCATATCATACACCCAGCACTCCGCTCCCCTCATACTGTACACCCAACACCCTCATACTGTAACCCAGCGCCTTACACCCTCATACCATACACCTGACACCCACGTACCGTACACCCAGCGCCAGGCACCCTCATATCATACATCCAGCACCCCGCCCCCCCTCCTCATACTGTACACCCAGCACCTGACACCCTCATACCATACCCCCAGCGCCCCACACCCAGCAATGTAGGGATTCCGTTTTTGGTGTACAGAGATAGGTAGGATTTGGTATAAGACTTTTATTAGGACACACACAGTATAGGCGGAGTTGCACTTTATTTCTCATACCCGGTTCCTGTTGGGGTGCGAGTCGTTAAAAGACAGGGGATGGGGGAATCTCAGGATAAAATCCTGCGTCACATTGCTTACAAAAAAATGGCGGACAAGTCATGAGAAATCCTTCACACACAAAGTGCGAATTCATCAACACACAAAGCTTTGTTTCTGCCGTGTGCGGAACGCGTCAGTCCGGGGCGCGGCACCACGGCTCGTATCGGTAGGTCACAGTTCATTGTTTGTTTCATTTATTTCTGGAGAAATCATCCCACCCGGGGAGTCGTCAGAAGGAAGGCCGACCTATAGGAAGACAGACACAGCGTCATTGGAGAGAGTTGCCCTGGTACCTGTGAAGATCTTCTGCAATATGTCTGCAGTCTCTGACCATCTCCTGTACTATGTCTGCAGTCTCTGACCATCTCCTGTACTAACTCTGAAATCTCTGACCGTCTCCAGTAGTCTGTCTGCTGTCTCTGACCGTCTCCAACCATATCCTGTAGTCTGTCTGCTGTCTCTGACAGTCTCCTGTACCAGCTCTACAGACTCTGGCCATCTCCTGTACCAACTCTGCAGTTTCTGACCATCTCCTTTGTACCATCTCTGCAGTCTCTGACCATCTCCTGAAGTATGTTTGCAGTCTCTGACCGTCTCCTGTAGTATGTCTGCAGTGTCTGACCATCTCCTGTACTATGTTTGCAATCTCTGACCATCTTCTGTAGTATGTCTGCAGTCTCGGGCCATCTCCTAAAATAGGTCTGCAGTCTCTGGCCATCTCCTGTACCAGCTCTGCAGTTTCTGACCATCTCCTGTACCAATTCTGAAGTCTCTGACCATCTCCTGTAGTATGTCTGCAGTCTCTGACCATCTCCTGGACTATGTTTGCAGTCTCTGACCAATTCCTGTAGTATGTCTGCAGTCTCAGGCCATCTCCTAAAATAGGTCTGCAGTCTCTGGCCATCTCCTGTACCAACTCTGCAGTTTCTGACCATCTCCTGTACCAATTCTGAAGTCTCTGACCATCTCCTGTAGTATGTCTGCAGTCTCTGACCATCTCCTGTACTATGTTTACAGTCTTTTACCATCTCTTGTAGTATGTCTGCAGTCTCTGACCATCTCCTGTAGTATGTCTGCAGCCTCTGACCATCTCCTGTACTATGTTTGCAGTCTTTGGCCATCTCTTGTAGTATGCCTGCAGTCTCTGACCATCTCCTATAGTATTTCTGCAGTCTCTGATCATCTCCTGTACTATGTTTGCCGTCTCTGACCGTCTCCTGTACCATGTCTGCAGTCTCTGACCTTCTCCTGTAGTCTGTTTTCAGTCTCTGACCATCTCCTAAAATAGGTCTGCAGTCTCTGGCCATCTCTTGTACCAACTTTGCAGTCTCTGAACATCTCCTGTACCAACTCTGCAGTCTCTGACCATCTCCTGTAGTATGTCTGCAGTCTCTGATCATCTCCTGTACTATGTTTGCAGTCTCTGACCATCTCCTGTACCATGTCTGCAGTCTCTGACCATCTCCTGTAGTATGTCTGCAGTCTCTGATCATCTCCTGTACTATGTTTGCAGTCTCTGACCATCTCCTGTACCATGTCTGCAGTCTCTGACCTTCTCCTGTAGTCTGTTTTCAGTCTCTGACCATCTCCTAAAATAGGTATGCAGTCTCTGCTCATCTCCTGTACCAACTTTGCAGTCTCTGAACATCTCCTGTACCAACTCTGAAGTATCTGACCATCTCCTGTAGTATGTCTGCAGTCTCTGACCATATCCTGTATTATGTCTGCAGTCTCTGACCATCTCCTGTATTATGTCTGCAGTCTCTGACCATCTCCTGTACTATGTCTGCAATCTCTGACCATCTCCTGTACTATCTCTGCAGTCGCTGACCATCTCCTGTATTATGTCTGCAGTCTCTGACCATCTTCTATATATGCCTGCAGTCTCTGACCATCTTCTGTAATATGTTTGCAGTCTCTGACCACCTCCTGCACAATCACAGAACAATAAACTAGTTGATAAATCCTATAAACAAATGGTGGTTATTATATACAATGTGGTAGGTAGATGGCGCTAAGCTCTGAGGATTCCCCATACCTGATGCTAACAGCCCAGCCCGCTGAAAGTTCCGATCCGTTCCAGTTTCATCCCAAAACATCCACGGGAGTTTCCAGATTTCTTGGTGCGCCCCCGAAACTTCTTCTGGTTGTTCATGAAATCACTGAAGAGGCGGAGCCAGGCGCGGTTGGGCGGGAGCTGGGAGGAGTCTTGAGGCACTGCTGTGTCCCGGGGGCGGGGCCCGGAGATGGACGCCCCCAAATCTTCCAGACTCTCCATGAGTAGGACCTCCTCTGAGGAACTCAGGTCCTGGGATAAAAGATCGGCTAAAGACTGGGGAGGGGCAGCAGAGAATGAAAGGAGGGAAGAAAATTGTTGGTGGGGTAGGAGAGAGAGATGGAAAAAGAGATAGAGAGAATGTTAGATACATACAACATTAGAAACAATTCAACTCAAGTTCTCTTTCCCTTTATTCTCTCCCTTTTTCATAGTTTTTTGTATATAGTTAAACCCTTCTTACCCTTATCTTTCTCTGTCTGGAGTGACAAAGTCAGTCGTTTCTCCTGACTGCTCCTTACTGAAGTCTATAGATCAACGGTAAACTCGGACAACCTGCATTTTTTATGGATTGAAGCCTTGACATGATGACGTGTGGCTTGTATGTTCTGTTCTTAAAGGGGAACAATAATCACCTCTGCTTGAGCTGCCTCTTTGGCACTGACATCTTCTCACCAGCTTCTTCCAAGCCTTCCTTCCAGGATCTTCAGCCTTTTTGATTGGCCAGGAAAGGATGACCTAGCGCCTGTGCATGGGAGTTAAATACTTGTGGACTCTTGCCAGTGTTCTTAAATACTTGCCAGTGTGTGGATCAGTTGGGTCTGCTGGACAGCAAGTAGCTGACTCCTCCTTGCTGGTGGGAAGATCGGATGGGTCTGCTGGACAGCAAAGAGTTGACTCCTCCTTGCTGGTGGGAGGATTGGCTGGGTCTGCTGGACAGCGAGGAGTTGACTCGTCCTTACTGGTGGGAGGATTGGTTGGGTATGCTGGACAGCAAGAAGTTGACTCCTCCTTGCTGGTGGGAGGATCAGTTGGGTCTGCTGGACAGCAAGGAGTTGACTCCTTGATGGTGGGGGGCATCAGTAGGGTCCACAGGACAACAAAGGGGAGTTGACTCCTTGCTGGTAGGAGGATCTGTTGGGTCTGCTGGACAGCAAGGAGTTGACTCCTCCTTGCTGTGGGTGGATCAGTTGGGTCTGCTGGATCACAAGGAGCTGACTCCTTGCCGGTGGGTGGCATCAGTTGGGTCCACAGGACAGCAAAGAGGAGTTGACTCCTCTTTTCTGGTGGGAGGATCAGTTGGGTCTGCTGGACAGCAAAAAGTTGATTCCTCCTTGTTGGTGGGAGGGTCGGTTCATTCTGCTGGACAGCAAGAAATTGACTCCACCTTCCTGGTGGGGGGGCACCAGTTGGGTCCATAGGACAGCAAAGAGGAGTTGACACTTTGCTGGTAGGAGGATCGGTTGGGTCTGCTGGCCAGCAAGGAGTTGACCCCTCCTTGCTGGTGGGAGGATCAGTTGGGTCTGTTGGATCACAAGGAGTTGACTCCACAGAACAGAAAAGAGGAGTTGACTCCTCTTTGCTGGTGGGAGGATCAGTTGAGTCTGCTGGACAGCAAAAAGTTGATTCCTCCTTGATGGTGGAAGAATCGGTTCGTTCTGCTGGACAGCAAGGAGTTGACTCCTCCTTCCTGGTGGGGGGGGGGGGGCATCAGTTGGGTCCACAGGACAGCAAAGAGGAGTTGACTTCTTGCTGGTAGGAGGATTGGTTTGATCTGCTGGACAATAAGGAGTTGACTCCTCCTTGCTGGTGGGAGGATAGGTTGGGTCGTCTGCTGGACAGCAAGGAATTGACTCCTCTTTGCTGGTGGGAGGATCAGTTGGGTCTGCTGGATCACAAGGAGTTGACTCCTCCTTGCCGGTGGGGGGCATCAGTTGGGTCCACAAGACAGCAAAGACACGTTGACTCCTACTTGCTGGTGGGAGGATTGGTTGGGTCCACAGGACAGCAAAGAGGAATTGTCGACTCCTGCTTGCTAGTGAGAAGATCGGTTGGGTCCGCTGGTATTATTAAATGTCCATCTTTCTCCTCCTGATCCACACCATATAAAGCCAAATGAGCGTTTCTATGCCCATCTTTTTGTAAAAAAATATTACCAACTGATTATTTGGACACTCAGCCCCCATTCACGCTGGAGCGTGAGCTTTTCAGGCAACTTTTGAGCATTTTCAGTGTTTTTGTTATAGCCAATAAAAAGCTACTAGGAAGGTCGAAAACTGCAAAAAACGTGCATTACAACCCATATTCAGTCTTTTTTCAGGAGCTCCAATTAAAGTCTATAGGGGCCAAAAACATGAAAAGCTCACCTACTTCTTTGACCTTTGAGCGACAAGTGATGGTTGTTAATAAGCACCATTGAGTATAATGGGAATCACAGTGTTGAGCATTGACGTGCTTCGGGAAATGCACTTCAGATCTCCCTAGTGTGAATGAGGTCCCAATGAGACTATTGACAGTCTCCTTTGGGTTCTTTGCTAGCTCTTTATTAGCTCCAGGTCCTCTCTTTGTCTCCTAATATCTTCTTATGAATGGTAATAGGACTTGGATTCATTAACTAGCTGTTCATGTGTATACATTTATACAGTGTCTCACAAAAGTGAGTACACCCCTCACATTTTTGTAGATGTTTTATTATATCTTTTCATGTGACAACACTGAAGAAATTACAATGTAAAGTAGTGAGTGTACAGCTTGTATAACAGTGTAAATTTGCTTTCCCCTCAAAATAACTCAACACACAGCCATTAATGTCTAAACCACTGGCAACAAAAGTGAGTACACCCCTAAGTGAAAATGTCCAAATTGGGCCCAATTAGCCATTTTCCCTTCCCTGTGTCATGTGACTCATTAGTGTTGCAAGGTCTCAGATGAGAATGGGGAACAGGTGTGTTAAATTTGGTGTTATCGCTCTCACTCTCTCATACTGGTCACTGGAAGTTCAACATGGCACCTCATGGCTCTCTGAGGATCTGAAAAAAAAAAAAAAAAGAATTGTTGCTCTACATAAAGATGGCCTAGGCTATAAGAAGATTGCCAAGACCCTGAAACTGAGCTGCAGCACGGTGGCCAAGAGACCATACAGTGGTTTAACAGGACAGGTTCCACTCAGAACAGCGCCTTGCCATGGGCAACCAAAGAAATTGAGTGCTCGTGCTCAGCGTCATATCCAGAGGATGTCTTTGGGAAATAGACATATGAGTGCTACCAGCATTGCTGCAGAGGTTGAAGGGTGGGGGGTCAGCCTGTCAGTGCTCAGACCATACACCGCACACTGCATCAAATTGGTCTGCATGGCTGTCGTCCCAGAAGGAAGCCTCTTCTAAAGATGAAGCCCGCAAAAGTTTGTTGAAGACAAGTAGGATAACTGGAACCACGTCCTGTGGTCTGATGAGACCAAGATAAACTTATTTGGTTCAGATGGTGTCAAGCGTGTGTGGCAGCAACTAGGTAGGTGTCTTGCCTACAGTCAAGCATGGTGGTGGGAGTGTCATGGTCTGGGGCTGCATGAGTGCTGCTGACACTGAGGAGCTACAGTTCACTGAGGGAACCATGAATGCCAACATGTACTGTGACATACTGAAGCAGAGCATGATCCCCTCCCTTCAGAGACTGGGCCACCGGGCAGTATTCCAACATAACGACCCCAAACACACCTCTAAGTTGACCACTGCCTTGCTAAAGAAGCTGAGGGTAAAGGTGAGGGACTGGCCAAGCATGTCTCCAGACCTAAACCCTATTAAGCATCTGCAGGGCATCCTCAAACAGAAGATGGAGGAGCGCAAGGTCTCTAACATCCACCAGCTCTATGATGTCCTCATGGAGGATGGGAAGAGGACTCCAGTGGCAACCTGTGAAGCTCTGGTGAACTCCATGCCCAAGAGGGTTAAGGCAGTGCTGGAAAACAATGGTGGTCACAAAAAATATTGACACTTTGGGCCCAATTTGGACATTTTCACTTAGGGGTGTACTCACTTTTGTTGCCAGCGGTTTAGACATTAATGGCTGTGTGTTGAGTTATTTTGAGGGGACAACAAATTTGCACTGTTATACAAGCTGTACACTCACTACTTTACATTGTAGCAAAGTGTCATTTCTTCAGCGTTGTCACATGAAAAGATAGAATCAAATATTTACAAAAATGTGAGGGGTGTACTTACTTTTGTGAGATACTGTACATCCTCTCCACATTTCCTGATATCAAGCAGATCTTCTGACCTAGGAAACCTAGGAAAGGTGTTGAATATTTCCCCCACCCCACTGAATGGAAAGACTTTTTCAGTGCCGGAGTGCAGAGATCTGGAAATCTTCTGATGGGGGGGGGGGATTTAATAATTGGATCCATATCTCCGACTATACCATACAATGTATAATACACAACGTCTGCCTCAACTATTATATCATCTCAGCACTATTTAGGACTCATACAATCCCGAAAAGATACAATGTATCAAATACATCAGCCTCACCTTTCTGTTATTTTATCTCAGCGATAGAATACGTCTGCCCCACCTTCATATTATTTTATCTCAGCGATAGAATACATCTGCCCCACCTTCATATTATTTTATCTCAGCGATAGAATACGTCTGCCCCACCTTCATATTATTTTATCTCAGCAATAGAATACGTCTGCCCCACTTTCATATTATTTTATCTCAGCGATAGAATACATCTGCCCCACCTTCATATTATTTTATCTCAGCAATAGAATACGTCTGCCCCACTTTCATATTATTTTATCTCAGCGATAGAATACATCTGCCCCACTTTCATATTATTTTATCTCAGCGATAGAATAGTCTGCCCCACCTTCATATTATTTTATCTCAGAGATAGCATACGTCTGCCCCGCCTTCATATTATTTTATCTCAGCAATAGAATACGTCTGCCCCACCAGGGGCGTAACGATAGGGGTTGCAGGGGTTGCAATTGCAACCGGGCCCCACGGTCCAGGGGGCCCATGTGCCTCCCTTATACACCTGAATAGGAGGGATGGCGGGGGTGGCATTTAGAGGAACCAATCTCCTCCATTTTCCTCTATCCAGTTTACTTGTCTTCTGCTGTTCCCAGGGCCCCTGTGTGCTTCCCTGGTCCCCCTGGGGCCTGCTTCAGAACTTGTGAAAGGGCCCCACTGCAGTACCATAATAAAGGGACCCTCAATAGGCGTAAAGGGCCCCAGGATCAGTGGGAAGAGGGAAGGGCCCTGGCCAGGGGTCAGGGGGCCTTCATAATTTCTTGCACCGGGGCCCTGAAGGTTCTAGTTACGCCTCTGTGCCCCACCTTCATATTATTTTATCTCAGCGATAGAATACATCTGCCCCACCTTCATATTATTTTATCTCAGCAATAGAATACATCTGCCCCACTTTCATATTATTTTATCTCAGCCATAGAATACGTCTGCCCCACCTTCATATTATTTTATCTCAGCAATAGAATACGTCTGCCCCGCTTTCATATTATTTTATCTCAGCGATAGAATACGTCTGCCCCACCTTCATATTATTTTATCTCAGCAATAGAATACGTCTGCCCCACCTTCATATTATTTTATCTCAGCGATAGAATAGTCTGCCCCACTTTCATATTATTTTATCTCAGCAATAGAATACGTCTGCCCCGCTTTCATATTATTTTATCTCAGCGATAGAATACATCTGCCCCACTTTCATATTATTTTATCTCAGCGATAGAATACATCTGCCCCACTTTCATATTATTTTATCTCAGCGATAGAATAGTCTGCCCCACCTTCATATTATTTTATCTCAGCAATAGAATACGTCTGCCCCGCTTTCATATTATTTTATCTCAGCGATAGAATACATCTGCCCCACTTTCATATTATTTTATCTCAGCAATAGAATACGTCTGCCCCACCTTCATATTATTTTATCTCAGCAATAGAATACGTCTGCCCCACCTTCATATTATTTTATCTCAGCAATAGAATACATCTGCCCCACTTTCATATTATTTTATCTCAGCGATAGAATAGTCTGCTCCACCTTCATATTATTTTATCTCAGCGATAGAATAGTCTGCTCCACCTTCATATTATTTTATCTCAGCGATAGAATAGTCTGCCCCACCTTCATATTATTTTATCTCAGCGATAGAATAGTCTGCCCCGCTTTCATATTATTTTATCTCAGCCATAGAATGCGTCTGCCCCACTTTCATATTATTTTATCTCAGCCATAGAATGCGTCTGTCCCACTTTCATATTATTTTATCTCAGCAATAGAATAGTCTGCCCCACCTTCATATTATTTTATTTCAGCCATAGAATACGTCTGCCCCGCTTTCATATTATTTTATCTCAGCCATAGAATACATCTGCCCCACTTTCATATAATTTTATCTCAGCGATAGAATACATCTGCCCCACCTTCATATTATTTTATCTCAGCGATAGAATAGTCTGCCCCACTTTCATATTATTTTATCTCAGAGATAGCATACGTCTGCCCCGCTTTCATATTATTTTATCTCAGCAATAGAATACGTCTGCCCCACCTTCATATTATTTTTATCTCAGCGATAGAATACATCTGCCCCACCTTCATATTATTTTATCTCAGCGATAGAATAGTCTGCCCCACCTTCATATTATTTTTATCTCAGCGATAGAATACATCTGCCCCACTTTCATATTATTTTATCTCAGCGATAGAATAGTCTGCCCCACCGTCATATTATTTTATCTCAGCGATAGAATACGTCTGCCTCACCTTTCTATTATTTTATCTCAGCGATAGAATACATCTGCCTCACTTTCATATTATTTTATCTCAGCACTCCTAGCCGTACCCATATTTAGGACTCATCATACAAGAAGTGTAATCCAGAAGGAATACAATGTATAATACATAGAATATGACGTCTGCTTTAACCTTATATGGTTTTATCTCAGCATTAATAACTGGATCCATTCTTCAGACTCATAAGATTATAACCCAGGAAAAATACAATGCCTATTAAATCTGAAGCCTGCCTCACCTGTATGTGATTTTATCTCAGCACTGCTAGCTGTTCCCATATGTTACAATATAATAGAATATGACGTCTGCCTCGCCTGCATATAATTTTATCTCAGCGCCCCTAGCTGTTCCCATATGTTACAATATAATAGAATATGACGTCTGCCTCGCCTGTATATAATTTTATCTCAGCGCCCCTAGCTCTTCCCATCTATAATAATAGAATATGACATATGCCTTACCTGCATATGATTTTATCTCAGCGCCCCTAGCTGTTCCCATATGTTACAATATAATATAATAGAATATGACGTCTGCCTCACCTGCATATGATTTTATCTCAGCGCTTCTAGCTGTTCCCATATATTACAATATAATGGAATAGAATATGATGTCTGCCTCACCTGCATATGATTTTATCTCAGCGCCCCTAGCTGTTCTCATATAATAATAGAATACAACATATGCCTTACCTGCATATGATTTTAACTCAGCGCCCCTAGCTATTCTCATATATAATAATAGAATACGACATATGCCTCACCTGCATATGATTTTATCTCAGCGCCCCTAGCTGTTCCCATATGTTACAATATATTATAATAGAATATAACGTCTGCCTCTCCTGTATGTGATTTTATCTCAGCGCTCCAAGCTGTTCCCATATATATATAATAATAGAATACGACATATGCCTCACCTGCATATGATTTTATCTCAGCGCCCCTAGCTCTTCCCATCTATAATAATAGAATATGACATATGCCTTACCTGCATATGATTTTATCTCAGCGCCCCTAGCTCTTCCCATCTATAATAATAGAATATGACATATGCCTTACCTGCATATGATTTTATCTCAGCCCCCTAGCCATACCCATATGTTACAATATATAATAAAAGAATACAATGTCTGCCTTTACCTTCAGGTGTTTGAGTTGCGGGGACGGCCGTCCGGATACCCCGGCAATCAGTAGGGTCACCAGGGTCAGCGCTGACACTCCTACCATCATTTTTGGGGTGATATAGGAGATTTGGGGGTTTTCAGTGGCCCTCTGGTCTCAGCAGGGTCAGTCAAGAGGGTAAGGTTCAGATTTGGGGGTTTTCAGTGGCCCTCTGGTCTCAGCAGGGTCAGTCAAAGTGATAAGGGTCAGATTTGGGGGGGTTTCAGTAGATTTGGGGGGTTTTCAGTGGCCCTCTAGTCTCAGCAGGGTCAGTCGAGATTAGGAAGTTGCGCGCAGTTTCAGGCTTTGCTCGGTTTCAGTATTTCTGTGTCTGTCCTGATTTCAGGACCGGTCAGTTCTGAGTGGTGCCGGCAGTGCGGGTATATATAAAGGAGGATGGGGAGAGGGGGGCTGTTTTATTATAGATGGAGGAGGGAGGGTTACCCCGGGAGACCCCCTCATCTAATTACAGGAATGTCACCCTCCCCCTGCAGACATCACTGACACCGGAGGGCAGTATAATGGTACAGGAGGAGATATAATGTACCAGCATCTATATAGGAGGAGGTATACATCCATCTACAAGACACAGTATATAGTGTGTAAGTACACAGACATCTGTATATAGACCAACAGGTCAGTTGCAGTGCCTTGAAAAAGTATTCATACCCCTTGAAATACCCCACATTTTGTCATGTTACAACCAAAAACGTAAATGTATTTTATTGGGATTTTATGTGATAGACCGACACAAAGCGACACATAATTGTGAAGTGGGAGGAAAATGATAAATGGTTTTCATACATTTTTTACAAATAAATCTGTGAAAAGTGTGGGGGGCATTTGTATAGCGCCCCCCCCCGAGTCAATACTTTGTAGAACCGCCTTTCTCTGCAATTACAGCTGCAAGTCTTTTTGGGGTCTCTACCAGCTTTGCCCATCTAGAGAGGACATTTTTGCCCGTTCTTCTGTGCAAAATACCCCAAGCTCTGTCAGATTGGATGGAGAGCGTCTGTGAACAGCAGTCTTGCCACAGATTCTCAACTGGATTTAGGTCTGGACTGTGACCGGGCCATTCTAACCCATGAATATGCTTTGATCGAAACCATTCCATTGTAGCTCTGGCTGTATGTTTAGGGTCTGTATATTTAGGGTCGTTGTCCTGCTGGAAGGTCAACCTTCGCCCCAGTCTCAAGTCTTTTGCAGACTCTAACAGGTTTTCTTCTAAGATTTGCCTGTATTTGGCTCCATCCATCTTCCCATCAACTCTGACCAGCTTCCCTGTCCCTGCTGAAGAAAAGCATCCCCACACCATGATGTTGCCACCACCATGTTTCACGGTGGGGATGGTGTGTAGGGTTGCACCGATACTAGTATTGGTGCCAATACCGAGCATTTGCCAGAGTACTTGTACTCGAGCAAAATGCTCCGATGCCTAATCCGATACCTAGGCAGTCAGGGGTGATCAGTGCGGTGGGAGAAGTTACAATCACCGATCTCCCTGTATACATTTCATTAAAGCAGCTGACAGCCACTTCTCCTGCTCTCCTTCCCACGGTTTTCAGCTGCTTTAATGAAATTGGGGAGACCCAACTCTCCCCCGTATCCTCTTCCAGTCCCCCTCCGATCCCCCTCTATGCTCCTCTGGTCCTCCCGAGCTCCTCCGTTCCCCCTCCAAGCTCCTCCGGTTCCCCTCCAAGCTCCTCTGGTTCCCCTCCATGCTCCTCTGGTCCCCCTCCGTGCTCCTTGGTCCCTCTCCGGTCTCCCTCCATGCGCCTCGGTTCCCTCCGTGCTCCTTGGTCCCCCTCCGTGCTCCTCCGGTATCTCTATGTGCTCCTCTGGTCCCTCTCTGTGCTCCTCCGGTCCTTTCCGTGCTCCTCCGGTCCCCTTCCATGCTCCTCCGCTCCCCCTTCATGCTCCTTCAGTCCCCCTCCATGCTCCTGTCTCCCTCCGTGCTCCCCCGGTCTTCCTTCATGCTTCTCTGGTCCCCCTCCATGCTCCTCCGGTCTCCCTCCATGCTCCTCCGGTCCCCCTCCATGCTCCTGTCTCCCTCCGGTCCCTTTCCGTGCTCCTCCGGTCCACCTCAGTGCTCCTTGGTCCCCCTCAATGCTCCTCCGGTCCACCTCAGTGCTCCTTGGTCCCCCTCCGTGCTCCTCCAGTCCCCCTTTGTGCTCCTTCAGTCTTCCTCCCGTGCTCCTCCAGTCCCTCTCTGTGCTTCTCCTGTCCCTGTCCGCGCTTCTTGGTCCCCCTCCATGCTCCTCCAGTCCCTCTCCGTGCTCCTCCAGTCTCCCTCTGGTCCCTCTCTGTGCTCCTCCGGTCCCCCTTCATGCTCCTCCGGTCCCCCTCTGTGCTCCTCCGGACCCTTTCCGTGCTCCTCCGGTCCCCCTCCGTGCTCCTCTGGTCTCCCTCCCGTCCATCTCTGTGCTCCTCCAGTGCCTCTCCGGTCCCCCTCCATTCTCCTTGGTCCCTCTCCGTGCTCCTCCGGTCCCCCTCAGTGCTCCTCCGCCCCCTTTGCCCTCTGTCAGGATGAAGAGGGGAGGAAGGAGTTGGTAAATATGTAATTTACCGGCTCCTTCCTTTTCCGAAAATGACAAAAGCCAGTGATCACTGACTGTCCATTCATAACTGGGCATTGTAAACTGTGTATACGATCCTTCAGTTTATGAATGCACAGGAGCCGCTGCCTCCTCTTCATTCATCTTCAGTGCAGCTGAGGTTGCTGAGAAAGGGACTGAGGAATCCGTGTTCTAAGTCCCTTTACTCTAGTCTCAAAAAGGAGATGTCAGGGGCCTGTTAAGACCCCTGATATCTCACCAAAGCCCCTCCCCCACCCCCAACAGAGCTGATATATAAAAAAAATTGTAATAAATAAATATTGAAAATATAAATTGTAAAAAGAATAAAAAATAGAATAAAAAAACACACTAACACCCCCCCCCCCCAAAAAAAAGGAAGCATTGTAAAATAAATAAATTGTAAAAAAAAAATAACTACTGACACAGTCCACACGTCATCAGTGCTGCATGTTAGTGCCACTGTCACATGACATAAAAAAAAAAGTATCGGTAATCCGTAACGGCGAGTACTTGAAAAAAGTATCGGTACTTGCGCACTCGGTCTTAGAAAAGTGGTATCGGGACAACCCTAATGGTGTATTCAGGGTGATGTGCAGTGTAAAGCCTCATACACACGGGACGGCGATCGTATACAACAGGTCGTACTAATGACCGTTGTATGCGAAATTGATCGTTCGTATGCGCTATTAGAACAGCCGACATACGGCGGTCGTACAAGGGGAGTCGTATGAGCACACTAGAAAACTTGGTCGTACCAACAAGCGGCCATACGACCGTTGTACAGAGCAGTTGGTACAACAAGTTGTATTGTGCAAAACACGCATGCTCAGGAGTCAGGAGCGGCCGGATGCTAATTACATGCACCTGAACGTTCTTCTGCGGTCGTACGATCGTGTAGTACAGTCAGTATGCAAGTTACATTATCCAACATACGATTTGAGACGATCGTAAGTACGATCGTCGTCCCGTGTGTACGAGGCTAACTGCGTTTTCCGCCACACACAGCGTTTTGCTTTTAGGCCAAAAAGTTCAATTTTGGTCTCATCTGACCAGAGCCCCTTCTTCCACATGTTTGCTATCCTGTGGATAGATTCTCCCACCTGAGCTGTGGATCTCTGCAGCTTCTCTAGAGTTACCATGGGCCTCTTGGCTGCTTCTCTGATGAATGCTGTTCTTGCCCAGCCGGTCAGTTTAGGTGGAGGGCCGTGTCTTGGTAGGTTTGCAGTTGTGCCATACTCTTTCCATTTTCGGATGATGGATTGAACAGAGCTCCCTGAGATGTTCAAAGTTTGGGATATTTTTTTATAAACTAACCCTGCTTTAAACTTCTCAACAACTTTATCCCTGACCTGTCTGGTGCATTCCTTGGCCTTCATGATGCTGTTTGTTCACCAAGGTTCTCTGACAGAGTAAGGGGGCTGAATACAAATGCACCCCACACTTTTCACATATTTATTTGTAAACATTTTGGAAAACCATTTATCATTTTCCATCCACTTCACAATTATGAGCCACTTTGTGTCGGTCTATCACATAAAATCCCAATAAAATACATATACGGTTTTGGTTGTAACCTGACAAAATGTGGAAAATTTCAAGGTGTATGAATACTTTTTCAAGGCACTGTATTACCTGTATAATAGTGTGTCGGTTAGTGCCCCAGTACAGGGAGTACGGTGTGTCAGTTAGGGCCCCCGGTACAGGGTGTATCAGTTAGTGCCCTCGGTACATGGAGTATGGTGTGTCAGTTATGCCCCCAAGAAAGGGTGGATGGTGTGTCAGTTAGTGCCCCCGGTACATGGAGTACAGTGTGTCAGTTAATGCCCCCGGGAAAGGGAGTATGGTGTGTCTGTTAGTGCCCCCGGGAAAGGGTGTATGGTGTGTCAATTAGTGCCCCCAGGAAAGGAAGTACGGTGTGTCAGTTAATGCCCCCGGTACAGGGAGTATGGTGTGTCAGTTAGTACCTCCTGTACAGGGCGTATGGTGTGTTAGTTAGTGCCCTCGGTACAGGGAGTACGGTGTGTCAGTTAGTGCCCCCGGGAAAGGGTGTATGGTGTGTCAGTTAGTGCCCCCGGGAAAGGAAGTACGGTGTGTCAGTTAATGCCCCCAGTACAGGGAGTACGGTGTGTCAGTTAGTACCTCCTGTGCAGGGCGTATGGTGTGTCAGTTAGTGCCCACGGTACAGGGAGTATGGTGTGTCTGTTAGTGCCCCCCGTACAGGGAGTACGGTGTGTCAGTTAATGCCCCCAGTACAGGGAGTATGGTGTGTCTGTTAGTGCCCCTGGTACAGGGAGTATGGTGTTTTCAGTTAATACCTCCTGTACAGGGAGTATGGGGTGCCAGTTAGTGCCCCCGGTACAGGGAGTGCGGTTTGTCAGTTAATGCCCCTGGTACAGGGAGTATGGTGTGTCTGTTAGTGCCCCCGGTACAGGGAGTATGGTGTGTCAGTGCCCCCCGGTACAGGGAGTACGGTGTGTCAGTTAGTGCCCCTGGTATAGGGAGTATGGTGTGTCAGTTAGTGCCCCTGGTATAGGGAGTACGGTGTGTCGGTTAGTACCTCCTGTACAGGGTGTATGGTATGTCAGTTAGTGCCCCCCGGTACAGGGAGTACGGTGTCAGTGCCCCCGGTACAGGGAGTATGGTGAGTCAGTTAGTGCCCCCGGTACAGGGAGTGCGGTGTGTCGGTTAGTACCTCCAGTACAGGGAGTATGGTGTGTCAATTAATACCTCCTGTACAGGGAGTACGATGTGTCGGTTAGTGCCCCCTGTACAGGGAGTGCGATGTGTCGGTTAGTGCCCCCGATACAGGGAGTATGGTGTGTCATTTAGTGCCCCTGGTACAGGGAGTACGGTGTGCCGGTTTGTACCTCCTGTACAGGGTGTATGGTATGTCAGTTAGTGCCCCCGGTACAGGGAGTACGGTGTCAGTGCCCCCGGTACAGGGAGTATGGTGAGTCAGTTAGTGCCCCTGGTACAGGGAGTGCGGTGTGTCGGTTAGTACCTCCTGCACAGGGAGTATGTATGGTGTGTCAATTAGTACCTCCTGTACAGGGAGTGCGATGTGTCAAGTTAGTGCCCCCTGTACAGGGACTGCGGTGTGTCGGTTAGTACCTCCTGTACAGGGACTTCGGTGTGTCGGTTAGTACCTCCTGTACAGGGACTTCGGTGTGTCGGTTAGAGCCCCCTGTACAGGGACTGCAGTGTGTCAGTTAGTGCCCCCAGTACAGGGAGTACGGTGTGTCAGTACCTCCTGTACAGGGAATGCGGTGTGTTGGTTAGTGCCCCCTGTACAGGTAGTGCGGTGTGTCGGTTAGTGCCCCCTGTACAGGGATTGCGGTGTGTCAGTTAGTGCCCCCTGTACAGGGAATTCGGTGCGTTGGTTAGTACCCCATGTGCAGAGGGATTTCGGTGTCGGTTAGTGTCCCCTGTACAGAGGGATTTCGGTGTGTCGGTTAGTACTCCCTGTACGGAGCGATTTCAGTGTGTCGGTTAGTACCCCCTGTACAGGGACTGCGGTGTGTTGGTTAGTGCCCCCTGTACAGGGACTGCGGTGTGTTGGTTAGTGCCCCCTGTACAGGGACTGCGGTGTGTCGGTTAGTGCCCCCTGTACAGGGACTGCGGTGTGTCGGTTAGTGCCCCCTGTACAGGGACTGCGGTGTGTCAGTTAGTGCCCCCTTTACAGGGAATTCTGTGCATTGGTTAGTACCCCCTGTGCAGGGATTTCGGTGTCAGTTAGTACCCCCTGTACAGAGGGATTTGGTGTGTCGGTTAGTACCCCCTGTACAGAGGGATTTCGGTGTGTCGGTTAGTACCCACTGTATAGAGGGATTTCGGTGTGTCGGTTAGTACACCCTGTGCAGGGATTTCGGTGTCGGTTAGTACCCCCTGTACAGAGGGATTTCCGTATGTCGGTTAGTACCCCCTGTACAGAGGGATTTTGGTGTGTCGGTTAGTACCCCCTGTACAGAGGGATTTTGGTCTGTCGGTTAGTACCCCCTGTACAGAGGGATTTTGGTGTGTCGGTTAGTACCCCCTGTGCAGGGATTTCGGTGTCGGTTAGTACCCCCTGTACAATGAGATTTCGGCGTGTCGGTTAGTACCCCCTGTACAGAGGGATTTGGTGTGTTGGTTAGTACCCCCTGTACAGAGGGATTTCGGTGTGTTGGTTAGTACCCCCTGTGCAGGGATTTTGGTGTGTGGGTTAGTACCCCCTGTGCAGGGATTTCGGTGTGTCGGTTAGTACCCCCTGTACAGAGGGATTTCCGTATGTCGGTTAGTACCCCCTGTACAGAGGGATTTTGGTGTGTCGGTTAGTACCCCCTGTACAGAGGGATTTTGGTCTGTCGGTTAGTACCCCCTGTACAGAGGGATTTTGGCTTGTCGGTTAGTACCCCCTGTACAGAGGGATTTCGGTGTGTCGGTTAGTACCCCCTGTGCAGGGATTTCGGTGTGTCGGTTAGTACCCCCTGTACAGAGGGATTTCGGTGTGTCGGTTAGTACCCCCTGTACAGAGAGATTTTGGCGTGTCGGTTAGTACCCCCTATACAGAAGGATTTCAGTGTGTCGGTTAGTACCCCCTGTACAGAGGGACTTCGGTGTGTCGGTTAGTACCCCCTGTACAGGGAATTCGGTGCGTTGGTTAGTACCCCCTGTGCAGGGATTTCGGTGTCGGTTAGTAACCCCTGTACAATGAGATTTCGGTGTGTCGGTTAGTACCCCCTGTACAGAGGGATTTCGGTGTGTCGGTTAGTACCCCCTGTACAGAGGGATTTCGGTGTGTCGGTTAGTACCCCCTGTGCAGGGATTTCGGTGTGTCGGTTAGTACCCCCTGTACAGAGGGATTTCGGTGTGTCGGTTAGTACCCCCTGTGCAGGGATTTCGGTGTGTCGGTTAGTACCCCCTGTACAGAGGGATTTCGGTGTGTCGGTTAGTACCCCCTGTACAGAGGGATTTCGGTGTGTCAGTTAGTACCCCCTGTACAGAGGGATTTCGGTGTGTCAGTTAGTACCCCCTGTACAGGGAATTCGGTGCGTTGGTTAGTACCCCCTGTGCAGGGATTTCGGTGTAGGTTAGTACCCCCTGTACAATGAGATTTCGGCGTGTCGGTTAGTACCCCCTGTACAGAGGGATTTGGTGTGTTGGCTAGTACCCGCTGTACAGAGGGATTTCGGTGTGTCGGTCAGTACCCCCTGTACAGAGAGATTTTGGCGTGTCGGTTAGTACCCCCTATACAGAAGGATTTCAGTGTGTCGGTTAGTACCCCCTGTACAGAGGGATTTTGGTGTGTCGGTTAGTACCCCCTGTGCAGGGATTTTGGTGTGTCGGTTAGTACCCCCTGTACAGAGGGATTTTGGTGTGTCGGTTAGTACCCCCTGTACAGAGGAATTTCGGTGTGTCGGTTAGTACCCCCTGTACAGAGGGATTTAGGTGTGTTGGTTAGTACCCCCTGTACAGAGGGATTTCGGTGTGTCGGTTAGCACCCCCTGTACAGGGAATTCAGTGCGTTGGTTAGTATCCCTTGTGCAGGGATTTCGGTGTCGGTTAGTACCCCCTGTACAATGAGATTTCGGCGTGTCAGTTAGTACCCCCTGTACAGAGGGATTTGGTGTGTTGGTTAGTACCCCCTGTGCAGGGATTTTGGTGTAGGTTAGTACCCCCTGTACAGAGGGATTTCGGTGTGTCGGTTAGTACCCCCTGTACAGAGGGATTTTGGCGTGTCGGTTAGTGCCCCCTATACAGACGGATTTCAGTGTGTCGGTTAGTACCCCCTGTACAGAGGGATTTCGGTGTGTCGGTTAGTACCCCCTGTACAGAGGGATTTTGGTGTGACGGTTAGTACCCCCTGTACAGAGGGATTTCGGTGTGTCGGTTAGTACCCCCTGTACAGAGGGATTTCGGTGTGTCGGTTAGTACCCCCTGTACAGAGGGATTCTGGTGTGTCGGTTAGTACCCCCTGTACAGAGGGATTTTGGTGTGTCGGTTAGTACCCCCTGTGTAGGGATTTTGATGTGTCGGTTAGTACCCCCTGTACAGAGGGATTTCGGTGTGTCGGTTAGTACCCCCTGTACAGAGAGATTTTGGCGTGTCGGCTAGTACCCCCTATACAGAAGGATTTCAGTGTGTCGGTTAGTACCCCCTATACAGAAGGATTTCAGTTTGTCGGTTAGTACCCCCTGTACAGAGGGATTTCGGTGTGTCGGTTAGTACCCCCTGTACAGAGGGATTTCGGTGTGTCGGTTAGTACCCCCCGTACAGAGGGATTTCGGTATGTCGGTTAGTACCCACTATACAGAAGGATTTCAGTGTATCGGTTAGTACCCCCTGTACAGAGGGATTTCGGTGTGTCGGTTAGTACCCCCTGTGCAGGGATTTCGGTGTGTCGGTTAGTACCCCCTGTACAGGGAATTCGGTGCGTTGGTTAGTACCCCCTGTGCAGGGATTTTGGTGTAGGTTAGTACCCCCTGTACAGAGGGATTTCGGTGTGTCGTTTAGTACCCCCTGTACAGAGGGATTTCGGTGTGTCAGTTAGTACCCCCTGTACAGAGGGATTTCGGTGTGTCAGTTAGTACCCCCTGTACAGGGAATTCGGTGCGTTGGTTAGTGCCCCCTGTGCAGGGATTTTGGTGTAGGTTAGTACCCCCTGTACAATGAGATTTTGGCGTGACGGTTAGTACCCCCTGTACAGAGGGATTTGGTGTGTTGGCTAGTACCCGCTGTACAGAGGGATTTCGGTGTGTCGGTCAGTACCCCCTGTACAGAGAGATTTTGGTGTGTCGGTTAGTACCCACTATACAGAAGGATTTCAGTGTGTCGGTTAGTACCCCCTGTACAGAGGGATTTCGGTGTGTCGGTTAGTACCCCCTGTGCAGGGATTTCGGTGTGTCGGTTAGTACCCCCTGTACAGGGAATTCGGTGTGTTGGTTAGTACCCCCTGTGCAGGGATTTTGGTGTAGGTTAGTACCCCCTGTACAGAGGGATTTCGGTGTGTCGGTTAGTACCCCCTGTACAGAGGGATTTTGGTGTGACGGTTAGTACCCCCTGTACAGAGGGATTCTGGTGTGTCGGTTAGTACCCCCTGTACAGAGGGATTCTGGTGTGTCGGTTAGTACCCCCTGTACAGAGGGATTTTGGTGTGTCGGTTAGTACCCCCTGTACAGAGGGATTTCGGTGTGTCGGTTAGTACCCCCTGTACAGAGGGATTCTGGTGTGTCGGTTAGTACCCCCTGTACAGAGGGATTTCGGTGTGTCAGTTAGTACCCCCTGTACAGGGAATTCGGTGCGTTGGTTAGTACCCCCTGTGCAGGGATTTTGGTGTAGGTTAGTACCCCCTGTACAATGAGATTTTGGCGTGTCGGTTAGTACCCCCTGTACAGAGGGATTTGGTGTGTTGGCTAGTACCCGCTGTACAGAGGGATTTCGGTGTGTCGGTCAGTACCCCCTGTACAGAGGGATTTTGGTGTGTCGGTTAGTACCCCCTATACAGAAGGATTTCAGTGTGTCAGTTAGTACCCCCTGTACAGAGGGATTTTGGTGTGTTGGTTAGTACCCCCTGTGCAGGGATTTCCGTGTGTCGGTTAGTACCCCCTGTACAGAGGGATTTTGGTGTGTCGGTTAGTAGCCCCTGTACAGAGGAATTTCGGTGTGTCAGTTAGTACCCCCTGTACAGAGGGATTTAGGTGTGTCGGTTAGTACCCCCTGTACAGAGGGATTTCGGTGTGTCGGTTAGCACCCCCTGTACAGGGAATTCGGTGCGTTGGTTAGTATCCCTTGTGCAGGGATTTCGGTGTCGGTTAGTACCCCCTGTACAATGAGATTTCGGCGTGTCAGTTAGTACCCCCTGTACAGAGGGATTTGGTGTGTTGGTTAGTACCCCCGTACAGAGAGATTTTGGCGTGTCGGTTAGTGCCCCCTGTACAGGGAATTCGGTGCGTTGGTTAGTACCCCCTGTGCAGGGATTTCGGTGTCGGTTAGTACCCCCTGTACAATGAGATTTCGGCGTGTCAGTTAGTACCCCCTGTACAGAGGGATTTGGTGTGTTGGTTAGTACCCCCGTACAGAGAGATTTTGGCGTGTCGGTTAGTGCCCCCTATACAGACGGAGTTCAATGTGTTGGTTAGTACCCCCTGTACAGAGGGATTTCGGTGTGTCGGTTAGTACCCCCTGTACAGAGGGATTTTGGTGTGACGGTTAGTACCCCCTGTACAGAGGGATTTTGGTGTGACGGTTAGTACCCCATGTACAGAGGGATTTCGGTGTGTCGGTTAGTACCCCCTGTACAGAGGGATTTCGGTGTGTCGGTTAGTACCCCCTGTACAGAGGGATTTTGGTGTGTCGATTAGTACCCCCTGTACAGAGGGATTTTGGTGTGTCGGTTAGTACCCCTGTACAGAGGGATTTTGGTGTGTCGGTTAGTACCCCCTGTACAGAGGGATTTCGGTGTGTCGGTTAGTACCCCCTGTACAGAGGGATTTCGGTGTGTCGGTTAGTACCCCCTGTACAGAAGGATTTTGGTGTGTCGGTTAGTACCCCCTGTACAGAGGGATTTCGGTGTGTTGGTTAGTACCCCCTGTACAGGGATTTCGGTGTGTCGGTTAGTACCCCCTGTGCAGGGATTTCGGTGTCGGTTAGTAACCCCTGTACAATGCGATTTCGGTGTGTCTTTTAGTACCCCTTGTACAGAGGGATTTAGGTGTGTCGGTTGGTACCCCCTGTACAGAGGGATTTCGGTGTGTCGGTTAGTACCCCCTGTGCAGGGATTTCGGTGTGTCGGTTAGTACCCCCTGTGTGGCTGTGTGGCTTTAG
>BLSH010153240.1:65454-84445 GCA_018402905.1 Glandirana rugosa
AAAGAAAGAGGTAGACAGATGGATAGAGAGAGAGAGAATTGGATAGAGAACAGAAAGAGAGGGAGAGAGGTAGATAGACAGCGGAGAGAGGAGAGAGGGAGAGAAAGACAAGAGATAGGTTAAGAGAGAGAGAGATAGGTAGACAGATGGAGAAAGAAAGAAAGAAAGGCGAGAGATAGGTAGAAAGAGAGTGGGAGAGAGAGAGGGGGGGGAAGAGAGATAGGCAGATAGAGAGAAGAGAGAGAGAGGGACGAGAGATAAGTAGATAGAGAGAGGGAAAGAGAGAGATAGGTAGATATATAGAGAGAGAAAGAGATACAAGAGATAGTTAGAGGTAGAGAGAGAGAGAGAGAGAGAGAGAGAGAGAGAGAGAGAGAGAGAGAGATGACAGATAGATAAAGACAAGAGATTGTTTGAGAGAGAGAGGCGAGAGAGAGAGGGGCGACAGATAGATGGAGAGAGAAAGAAAGGTGAGAGATAGGTAGAGAGGGGGCGGGGGGGAGATAGATAGATAGATGCGAGAAATAGATAGAGAGAGGCAAAAGAGAGATAGGGGAGAGAGAGGTAGAGAGAGAGAGAGGGAGAAAGAGAGAGGCGACAAATAGATGGAGAGAGAGAGAAAGAAAGGCGAGAGATAGTTAGAGCGAGAAAGAGAGGTAGAGAGAGAGAGAGAGAGAGGGGTGGAGAGAGGCGACAGATTGATGGAGAGAGGGAGAAAGAAAGGTGAGAGATAGATAGATAGCATAGGCGTGTGCCCAGGGTTTGCCGGGTGTGCCTGGGCACTCCCTAATCACCCTGTGCTGAGCAGGGTCCTCCTGCTGCTCGGCTGCAGACAAATTGACTGGGGAATCTCTGTCCTCAAAAGTGAGACATCAGGATCTGTTTAGACACCTGATATTACACCAAAAAACACCTTAAAAATAGTAAAAAAACAATAACAAAAAAATTATTGTAAAAATAAAAAAATACAAAAATACAATTGTAAAAAAGTAATAATAAAATCTTAAAAATACTGACACCAATCTCTGCCCTACTGACATCGTCCACTGCTCTACGGACACTGTTGATTGCCCTACTGCCCTATATATACATATACACACACACAGGCATATCTGTTTGAGCTTTGGGGTGCACACCCTAATGCAATAGGCTGCACACACCTATGGTAGTGAGAGAGAGAGAGATAGGTAGAGAGCGAGAGAGATGGGTAGAGAGAGAGAGAGAGGGGGGAGAGAGAGGCGACAGATAGAGAGAGAGAGGCGAGAGATGGGTAGATAGAGAGGGAGAGATAGAGAGAGGGAGAGATAGAGAGAGGGAGAGATAGAGAAAGAGGCAGAGAAAAATAAGGGGAATGGGGAAAATTTAGTAAATATATGCCAGCCCAACAGGGTGGAAGTGTGGATGGCTAATAGATACATGCATGCCACATCCTGAAGATACGAATGTGAGTTAAGTGAATGAAAGGAATGGACTTTGTAGGCATGCAATACAATGTAAAAATAGTTTTTTTATTTGTTACAAAAAAGACCCAAGGCCCGTCCATATATCATACAACAAAATGTTTAAAAACACATACATTTGAGTGAACACATGACATACACAAAAGCAATTTTCCTTCCCTATGTTCTATATAGTCCAATTGAGTACATAGGGAAAAAGGGAAGTGAGTACATGATAAATCATGCATGCATCTACAAAACCAGTGGAGACCCTAAACGTATGAATTGTCCTAAATTGTTAGTGTAAAAAACAAAACATCGTATAGGAAAACACAGGAGAGGGTTCAAACCACCAGTGATGCAGATGGATATTGAAGATTGTATTCGTAGCTCAACTAGTTTTGCGCTTCGTCTGGAGCAATCAATAGTGGTCTAATAAGGTAAACACAGGCATGTCAGGCCGTTTACATTTCAACAAACAATTAGATGCAGAGTGCAAAGTACATGTTGTAACATTCTTGAAAGTAAATGCAGTGGCCACTTACTTGGTAGAAGTGAACAAATATTAAACAGCAGCACGCGCCTCTGCAACGTCCAAGACACCCCCAAAAACACCAGGGACGAGCTCAAACTGTGGGGGGTGTCCCTGAAACGCACACCGGTAGACCGGAACCAGCGCAAGGCGAGTATGGGGGTCTGCACAAGATATAATTAGTGATAATTGGATAGCTGGTATAGATGAAAAGGTAAATATATATGTATGCATATACATGCATGCTAACATGCACACACATCCACGCTCATACATGCATGAGATGCACATTTTCCCCCAAAAAGGGGGGGGGGTGAGTGGTATAGATACACAGTAACTAATAAATTACCTGGACAATGAGCGGAGGTGGAGGGATCCGGGGATATATTGATTATGATAGGAAGAGTGAATCTTGATGTGATCTCGCTATACAGAAAGTAAGGGATAGCCTGGGCTTATGCAGCAACAAGAGTAAGTTCAAAGGCACCAAATAGATACATACGGCACTCATAGGGTACTTAGTAAGACTAATCCTGGTTAGATCTGTAAGATCAAGTATGAATTGATTAGTAGGGTCCTCACAGAAATAAAATATAGAAAATTGCTTTTGTGTATGTCATGTGTTCACTCAAATTTGTGTTTTTAAAAAAATGTTGTATGATTTATGGACATATATTGGGCCTTTTTTGTAACAAATAAAAAACTATTTTTACATTGTATTGTATCCTACAAAGTCCATTCCTTTCATTCACTAAACTCACATAGAGAGAGAGGGAGAGAGAGAGAAAGAAAGAAAGACAAGAGATAGTTAGAGGTAGAGAGAGAGAGTTAGAAAGGGGGGATAGGTAGAGAGAAAGAGAGAGAGAGAGAGAAAGAGACAAGAGATAGGTTGAGAGAGAGAGAGTGGTAGAAAGGGGGATAGGTAGAGAGAAAGAGAGAGAGAGACAAGAGATAGCTTGAGAGAGAGAGTGGTAGAGAGAGAGAGGCGAGAGAGAGAGAGGGGTGGAGAGAGAGGCGACAGATAGATGGAGAGAGAAACAAAGACGAGAGATATATAGATACAGGGAGAGAGAGGTGGGTAACAGATATGTAGATAGAGAGAGAGAGAGAGAGAGAGAGAGGGAGAGAGGGGGAGAGATAGGTAGAGAGGGAAAGAGAGAGGGAGAGAGATAGGTAGAGAGAGGGGGAAGAGATAGATAGATAGATAGATAGATAGATAGATAGATAGATAGATAGATGCGAGCGATAGATAGATAGAGAGGCAAAAGAGAGATAGGTAGATAGAGAGAGAGACGGGTAGAGAGAGGGGGGAGAGAGAGGCGACAGATAGATGGAGAGAGAAAGAAAGGTGAGATAGAGAGAGGGGGAGAGATAGGTAGATAGAGAGAGGTAGAGAGAGAGAAAGAAAGAAAGACAAGAGGTAGAGAGGGGGGATAGGTAGAGAGAGAGAGAGAGAGACAAGAGATGAGAGAGAGAGAGGTAGAGAGAGAGGCGAAAGAGAGATGGGTGGAGAGAGGTGACAGATGGAGAGAGAGAGAAAGAAAGGCGAGAGATACATAGAGAGATGACAGATATGTAGATAGAGAGAGGCGAGAGATAGGGAGCCAGAGTGAGAGAGAGAGAGATAGGTAGAGAGAGAGAGGGAGAGAGAGAGACAGGTAAAGAGAGAAAGGGGGAAGAGATAGATAGATAGATAGATAGATAGATAGATAGATAGATAGATAGATAGATAGATAGATAGGCGAAAGAGAGATAGGTAGATAGAACGAGAGAGAGAGAGAGAAAGATAGGTAGAGAGAGAGGGGGAGAAGAGAGAGGCGACAGATAGACGGAGAGAGAAAGAAAGGCAAGCTATAGGTAGATAGAGAGAGGGCGAGAGATAGGTGAAGTTTGGGGTCCGGTCACCTACTCCAATTCAAATGGGACTCCAGCCCAACAGAAATATTCCATCTGGAATTCTGTAAGCACCTTCTCCAAGTCCATCGGAGCACCTCAAACAGTGCTTGGCGCTCTGAGCTGGGCAGATTTCCCTTACTTACTTCTCGCAGTACAGAAGAGGGCACTATCATACTGGGACCACCTGCAAAACAGCAGTCCCAACTTATACCATCATAAAGCCTTACTCACCAATAAGGACCAGTCCAAGCCATGGGGCCTGCAACAACTCATTAACGCCTTGTCTATCCCAAACTCCCAACAATCCGGCCTGACAAAGTCTCAAATAAAAAACATAATGAATGACTCCAAAGAAAAACATATTAGAGAATGGAGAAATTAACCAGTCACTGCAGAGAGACTACAAACTGGCACAGTACCTGGAGGGGCTACAAGACCCCAAAGACAGACAGACCCTGAGCCTGTACAGACTGAGAGCCCACAGCCTGGAAATTGAATTAGGACGACAGAGACAGACCTACAAGCCCAGGGAGAGTAGACGGTGCCAGCAATGTGACCAGGGGGTCCTGGAAGATGAGGACCACTTCCTGCTACAGTGCCCCAAGTACTCATCAGTGAGGGACACTCACTTCCAGAGACTCTCCGCCCTCATCCCGGACTTCAATTCCATGGAAGAGAAGAGGAAACTCCAAATCCTACTGGGAGAAGAGGAGCCAATGGTGAGAATAGCTGCACAATATGTGACGGCGTGTCACCGACTGAGAGGGACATGAAAAACTGTGCACTTAAAAATCCTTTACATGGACTTACCCCCCCATTCCCCTGTATATTACCCATTACCCCTCCCCCCTTCCCATAAAAACGCAACAGCTTTGGCAATGCTAAATTGTATTTGGTTCTGCCAGGCTGCCAATAAAGCTTATTTGAATTTGAAAGGTAGATAGAGAGAGGTAGAGAGAGAGAAATAGGTAGAGCGAGAGAGATAGAGAGAGGCGAGAGGGAGAGGTAGAGAGAGGAAAAACACAAAACAAAGAGCCCTTCCTTTACATTAGACAACTGCACTCTTCCTGACCAGCGCCGTAAATAGGGGGCGGTCGGGTTTGAGCGGCTCTCCCGGGACATAGCCTGCACCTGCAGGCTATATCCCGGTATCATTTTTTAGAGCTGGCGGTCGGCTATCCAGGGGTAAAGACCGATCCGGCTCCCGCCACCTTCCGCTGTTCTTCTCCGGCCTCCCGTCCCACCGGGAGACCGGAGCGACGATCCGGCGCGTCCGCCGGCTGGAAGGAGACCTGACAGAAGCCGTAATCGGCTCCGATCGGGTCTCCTTCGGCAAATTAGGTAGAGAGAGAGAGATGATAGAGGTAGAGATAGGTAGAGAGAGAGAGACGATAGAGGTAGAGATAGGTGAGAGAGAGATAGAGCTAGGTAGAGAGAGAGGGGGGGAAGAGAGAGGCGACAGATAGGTGGAGAGAGAAAGAAAGGCAAGAGATAGGTAGGCAGAGAGAGGAAGAGAGAGACAGAGAGAGAGAAGTGACAGATATGTAGATAGAGAGAGATAGGTAGATAGAGGAAGAGAGAGATGGGAGAGATATATATATATATAGAGAGAGAGAGAGAGGTGAGAGATACTCCCGCTTACTAAGAGGTATGTATGGTTTTTTCATGATACGCTTTTTTAACATGTACCTTGTCTTATAGATACATCGTATACAAGACATACAGTATCTCACAAAAGTAAGTACACCCCTCACATTTTTGTAAATATTTTATTCTATCTTTTCATGTGACAACACTGAAGAAATGAGTGAGTGTACAGCTTGTATAACAGTGTAAATTTGCTGTCCCCTCAAAATAGCTCAACACACAGCCATTAATGTCTAAACCGCTGGCAACAAAAGTGAGTACACCACTAAGTAAAAATGTCCAAATTGGGCCCAATTAGCCATTTTCCCTTCCTGGTATCATGTGACTCGTTAGTGTTACAAGGTCTCAGGGGTAAATGGGGAGCAGGTGTGTTAAATTTGGTGTTATCGCTCTCACTCTCTCATACTGGTCACTGGAAGTTCAACATGGCACCTCATGGCAAAGAACTCTCTGAGGATCTGAAAAAAAGAATTGTTGCTCTACACAAAGATGGCCTAGACTATAATAAGATTGCCAAGACCCTGAAACTGAGCTGCAGCAAGGTGGCCAAGACCATACAGCGGTTTAACAGGACAGGTTCCACTCAGAACAGGTCTCGCCATGGTCGACCAAAGAAGTTGAGTGCAGTGCTCAGCGTCATATCCAGAGGTTGTCTTTGGGAAATAGACGTATGAGTGCTGCCAGCATTGCTGCAGAGGTTGAAGGGGTGGGGGGTCAGCCTGTCAGTGCTCAGACCATACGCTGCGCACTGCATCAAATTGGTCTGCATGGCTGTCATCCCAGAAGGAAGCCTCTTCTAAAGATGATGCACAAGAAAGCCTGCAAACAGTTTGCTGAAGACAAGCAGACTAAGGACCTAAGGACATGGATTACTGAAACCATGTCCCGTGGTCTGATGAGACAAAGAAAAACTTATTGGGTTCAGATGGTGTCAAGTGTGTGTAGCGGCAACCAGGTGAGGAGTACAAAGACAAGTGTGTCTGGCCTACAGTCAAGCATGGTGGTGGGAGTGTCATGGTCTGAGTGCTGCCGACACTGGGGAGCTACAGTTCATTGAGGGAACCATGAATGCCAACATGTACTGTCACATACTGAAGCAGAGCATGATCCCCTCCCTTCAGAGACTGGGCCGCAGGGCAGTATTCCAACATGATAATGACCCAAAACACACCTCCAAGACAACCACTCCCTTGCTAAAGAAGCTGAGGATAAAGGTGATAGACTGGCCAATCGTGACTCCAGAGCTAAACCCTATCTGTGGGGCATCCTCAAATGGAAGGTGGACGAGCGCAAGGTCTCCAGTGGCAACCTGTGAAGCTCTGGTGAACTCCATGCCCAAGAGAGTTAAGGCAGTGCTGGAAAATAATGGTGGCCACATTAAATATTGACACTTTGGGCCCAATTTGCACATTTTCACTTAGGGGTGTACTCACTTTTGTTGCCAGTGGTTTAGACATGTGTGTGATACGTGTGTTAGACAGGCTGTGTGTTGAGTTATTTTGAGGGGAAAGCAAATTTACACTGTTATACAAGCTGTACACTCACTACTTTACATTGTAGCAAAGTGTCATTTCTTCAGTGTTATCACATGAAAAGACAGAATAAAATATTTACAAAAAAACAGATACATACTCAAGCAAAGCAAAAATACTGGTGCTCCTTCCATTACATTAAGCAACTGCACTCTTGATGAAACTAACAGCTACACATATAGTTGTGCTCATAAGTTTACATACCCTGGCAGAATTTAATGATTTCTTGGCCATTTTTCAGAGAATATGAATGAGAACACAAAAACGTTTCTTTCACTCATGGTTAGTGTTTGGCTGAAGCCATTTATTATCAATCAACTGTGTTTACTCTTTTTAAATTATAATGACAAAAGAAACTCCCCAAATGACCCTGATCAAAAGTTTACACACCCTTGTGATTTTGGCCTGATAACATGCACACAAGTTGACACAAAGGGGTTTGAATGGCTATTAAAGGTAACCATCCTCACCTGTGATCTGTTTGTTTGTAATTAGTGTGTGTGTATAAAAGGTCAATGAGTTTCTGGACTCCTGACAGCCCCTTGCATCTTTCATCCAGTGCTGCACTGACGTTTTTGGATTCTGAGTTATGGGGAAAGCAAAATAATTGTGAAAGGATCTGTGGGAAAAGGTCGTTGAACTGTATAAAACAGGAAAGGGATATAAAAAGATATCCAAGGAATTGAGAATGTCAATCAGCAGAGTTCAAACTCTAATCAAGAAGTGGAAAATGAGGGTGTCACGGACACTGGCTGCAGGGACCTTTTCTGCCCACATTCACCCTGGTATTTGTTATTGCTATATTTCGGTTACATTTTTGAGAGAAAGTTTTCTTGGATTTGTTTAAAGACTATTCCTATTCCAGTCTGGAGGAGACGGTCTGTCTCCTGTTTAAGGTGATGCGTTCATTAGCATGTTAATTATATCATTGTCAGCTAACAGTTGCCAGATGGGAAGGGGGAATAGCCATGAGTCAGCACTATCTCATTATCTAACCCACAGGTGTCAAATACAAGGCCCGGGGGCCAAATCCGGCCCTCCAGGTAATTTCCTGTGGCCCTCATACCTTTCCTGCAGCTCTCCCCTCATCTCCGCCACCCCCTGTCTCAGCAGTCGACCACAGAGTGGAGGACAGAACTCCTTCAGATCCTGCTCTTCTCTGTGCAGCTGCAGCACCCCCTCATCTTCACCTCCCCTGGTCTTCAGAGGTCTCCAGCTCTTCTCTGGTCCTCCTCCAGACCCTGCACTTTCTGCTTCCCAGCTTTGCCCCCACTGTGATGTAAGGAAGGGTGAAGGACCCTTGACTTCTGATGGTGGGGGGGGGGGGGCTCTTAGCATCAGATGTAAGGGGGGTGGTGCTCTGGACATCTAGTCTTACATACACAACCGGCCCTTTCAGGGTGACCATAATGCTGATATGGCCCACGATGGGATCAAGTTTGACACCCCTGATCTAACCCATTGTGTGATGTTTTGGGTAAATATTTGGTTTATTGTGTATGTGAGGGACTGACATACTTTTCAAGTGTATATAAATGCTGTTCCTTTCCAATAAAGCATTCCATATTTAAGCTGGGTAACTGAGCTGATCTTGCCTGGATTCTTACTTACAACATGTGGCTGCAATATTTGGGATCTGGAGGAAGCAATATTACTGACGGAAGCACCCAGCGGAGTGCGGGTTGGACGGTTCCGTCACAATTGGTGGCAACGGTGGGATGCTTCCTTTTGCCTAGGCACACCCACACCACCGGACCCTCTGCACCTAACAGCAGATAGAGCATTACTACGCCAGACTCAAGCGCATAACCTTGAAGGATCTCCTGGAAGCCCGTGGAAAAGTCACCAGCAACAAATCCAAAGCAACTCATCCCCGAACTAATGGAGAGCGACCAGGCCAGCAATTCACCAGCAGATACCTCAGAGGCGGCAGAGTTCCAGCGTGATGTCCACTGGCGCCTGGCCTTGTATGGCACTTACCCCCCCGCAGGAAGTTATCAGTCAAGTGTTACGTGAGGTGACCCAGCTGCGTATGGCTGAACCCCAGCTGCGTATGGCTGAACTCCAGGGGGATCAAGGAGCGCCAGTTATGTCCAACCAGGAAGCTCCAGTGGCCCACAAAAAGCTGCCATATGTCGCCTTCCCCATGTTTCAAGACGGGGAAAATGAGATGGATGTTTACCTGCAAATGTTTGAGCGGTAATGCGGGCTCCATGGTGTCAATAAAGCGGATTGGGCCGCGCTCCTGGTCAGTCGGCTCACAGGAAGGGCTGCAGAGGCATACAATAATGTCCCAGACGAGAGCAGCCAGGACTATGACCAGGTAAAAGCAAGACTATTAGCTTGCTTCGGCATTACTCCAGAGGCACACCGTTTGAGGTTTTGCAACTTCCACCAAAAGGAGAGAGAGCCATACACTGAATGGGCTCATCAAATGACCCGAGCAGCGGAGAGTTGGATGACCGGGCGACAAGCTGTTACCATGGCAGATGCACTCCAGCTAATCCTCCTGGAACAATTCTATGATCATACCCCACTTGAAGTTAGAGACTGGGTAAAGGATTGATGGCCACTCACAGTAGATGAAGCTGCCACCCTAGCTGACCAATATGTGCATTCAGGGTGGACTGTACAACCAGAGCCTAAGACTCTAGTACAGCCTGTCCCCAATATTCCACGCGCTGCCCCTCCACACCAGCAATCAATCGCTTGTCCCACTCAGCTACCATCTTCACGAAGGACGAGGAACCTCTGCTACAGATGCAACCAAGCGGGGCATGTTAGGAGGTATTGTCCACAGAATTCTTCCCAGCACACGTGGAACCACAGGCCCCTTGGACCTGCCCAGGCTGCTGCACACCGCCTGGAGAGAGATGATGTGGCTTACACAAGCGAGGAGAATACTGGAATTCTACATGAGGCAGACCCTGTGTAAGCTGCCACTGTGGATAATCGTTTGCACCATCGACAAGCCGTGTGGATTAATGGTCGGGCTGCCCAGGGACTGCGGGACACGGGAGCTACTATTACCCTGATACAGTCCCGGATGATAACCCCGGCAGAACAGACAGGACGATCTGTGGCTGTGTGGGTGGCCGGGGGAAATATTATGCTAGTCCACACTGCCAGAGTTCACCTTGATTGGGATTCGGGGGCCAAAGAAGTGGAAGTTGGAATAATGCGGAACTTACCTGCGTAGGTTTTGTTGGGCAATGATTTGGGACGTTTAAGTTCAGCCTTCTCCCTGGATGCCTCCCCAGAAGCCTGCCCTGTTACCACCCGCCAGCAAGCTCGGATGGAGGTGCGCTCCCTTGAGGATGGGACCTAGATGCCCTTACATTCGGTCTGGGGGCAGTATTGAGCCAAGTGGGACCTGATGGCGGTGAGCAGCCAGTGGCCTACATTAGTCGGAAGCTGCTACCCAGGGAAGTCGGTTATGCAGCCGTGGAGAAGGAGTGTTTAGTGCTGGTGTGGGCTCTCAAGAAATTCCAACCTTATCTCCTTATCTCTATGGACAATCTTTTACACTGCTCATGACCACAATCCATTGATCTGGCTTAATCGGGTCTCGGGGGATTATGGACGTTTGTTACAATGAAGCTTGGCCCTGCAGCCTTACAATTTTACCGCCCAGTATCGGCCTAGAAAACAGAATGGGAACGCTGATGGGCTTTCCCGGCAAACTGAACTGTAAGACTCTCCCAGACAGCCCCAAGCTGACCCGTGGTGGATCTAGCTGGGTCTGCTAGACTATGGGACGGGGGTGCACTGTCACAGACACTGGCTGCAGGGACCTTTTCTGCCCACATTCACCCTGGCATTTGTTATTGCTATATTTCTCTGTTACATTTTTGAGAGAAAGTTTTCTTGGATTTGCTTACAGACTATTCCTATTCCAGTCTGGAGGAGATGGTCTGTCTCCTGTTTAAGGTGATGTGTTCATTAGCATGTTAATTATATCATTGTAAGCTAACAGTTGCCAGACAGGAGGGGGGAATAGCCATGAGTCAGCCCTATCTTGTTATCTAACCCATTGTGTGATGTCTTGGGTAAATATTTGGGTTATTGTGTATGTTTCCAATAAAGCATTCCATGCTTAAACTGGGTAACTGAGCTGATCTCTAATGGATTCTTAGTTATAACATGTGGGTGCAATATTTGGGATCTGGATGAAGCAATATTACTGACGGACGCACCCAGCGGAGTGCGGGTCAGACGGTTCCGTCACAGAGGAGGTTCAGTTGAAACCAAACCACAGTCAGGTAGACCAACTAGAATTTCATCCACAACTGCCGGGAAAATTGTTCGGGATGCAAATAAAAACCCACAAATAACTTCAGGACTCTCTGAAAACATGTGCTGTGGCTGTTTCGAGATGCACAATAATGAGGCACTTGAAGAAAGATGGGTTGCATGGTTGAGTGGCCAGAAGAAAGCCATTACTACGCAAATGCCACAAAGTATCCCGCTTACAGTATGCCAAACAGCACAGAGAGAAGCCTCAAACCTTCTGGCACAAAGTCATTTGGATTGATGAGACCAAAATTGAGCTTTTTGGCCACAACCATAAATTCTACATTTGGAGAGGAGTCAACAAGGCCTGTAAAAAACACGAAGGTGGATCGCTGATGTTTTGGGGATGTGTGAGCTACAAAGGCACAGAAAATTTTGTCAAAATTGAAGGCAAGATGAATGCAGTATGTTATCAAAAAATATTGGAGGAACATTTGCATTCATCAGCCAGGAAGCTGCACATGGGACGTACTTGGACATTCCAACATGACAAAGATCCAAAACACAAAGCCAAGTCGACCTGTCATTGGCTACAGCAGAATAACGTGAAGGTTCTGGAGTGGCCATCTCAGTCTCCTGACCTCAATATCATTGAGCCACTCTGGGGAGATCTCAAACATGCAGTTCATGCAAGACAGCTCAAGAATTTCCAGGAACTGAAAGCTTTTTGCCAAGAGGAATGGGCAGCTTTACCATCTAAGAAGATAAAGAGCCTCATCCACAAATACCACAGAAGACTTAAAGCTGTCATTGATGTTAAAGGGGGCAATACACAATATTAAGAACTGGGGTATGTAAACTTTTGATCAGGGTCATTTTGGGTAGTTTCTGTTGTCATGATTTAAAAAGAGTAAACACAATTGATTGATAATAAATGGCTTCAGCCAAACACCAACCATGCGTGAAAGAAATGTTTTTGTGTTCTCATTCATATTCTCTGAAAAATGGCCAAGAAATCATAAATTCTGCCAGGGTGTGTAAACTTATGAGCACAACTGTACCTCGGCCTAGAAATTAATAAATCAGGAAGCTTTAAGCCAGCCATAGAGGCACTAAAAGACAAGGCATGCAAAGCCTTCTATGCCATCAGGAGACAGCTGTACTACCTAAAACCACCAGTGACAGTCTTTCTCAGAATATTTGATAGCGTCATCACCCCAATCCTTCTTTATGGCAGTGAAGTTTGGGGTCCTGTCACCTACACAGACCAATCCAAATGGGACTCCAGCCCAACAGAAATATTCCATCTGGAATCCTGCAAACACCTCCTCCAAGTCCATCGGAGCACCTCAATCAGTGCTTGCCGGTAAACACGTGGGTTCCCCGTTCTGTCAGTGGGCATGACAGAGATCTACTGATCCCTGTATTTGGGTCAGTTAGATCTCTGGTGTCCCTGCCAGCACAGCCCCCACACAGTTAGAACACGCCTAGAGAACACAGTTAACCCGTTCATTGCCCTCTGCAGGTTTAACCCCTTCCCTGCCAGTAACATTTATACAGTAATCAGTGGCTATTTTTAGGTCTGATCGCTGTATAAATGTCACTGGTCCCAAAAAAGTGTCAAATATGTCCGTCATGTCCGCCGGAATATCGTAGCCCCGATAAAAATCGCAGATCACCGCCATTACTAGTAAATAAAAAAAAGTAGAAACGCCATAAATTAATTCTCATTGTTTGTAAACGCCGCAACTTTTGTGCAAACCAATCAATATACGCCAATTGCAATTTTTTTTACCACAAATGTGAGGAAGTATATATATTGGCCAAAACTGATGAATACATTCGTTTTTTAATTTTTTTTTTTCAAAATTGCCGCACTCTTTTGTTTTAATTGCAGTGATCAGAAGTGACGCGGAGGTGATCAAATACCACCAAAAGAAAGCTCAATTTGTGGGAAAAAAAGGGACATCAATTTTGTTTGGGTACAACGTCGCAGGACCACGCAATTGTCAGTTAAAGTGATGTAGTGCCAAATCGCAAAAAGTGCTCTGGTCCTAAAGTGGTAAATCCTTCCGGGGCTGAAGTGGTTAAAAAAAAGGGAAATTAAGTAAAATGTCCTCCTTTAACCTCTTGCCGCCCGCCCACCATGACAAATGACGGTGGAGCGGTGCGGCTCTCGTACTGCGCGGATCTCATATGACGTCGGCCCTTTAAACCGAGCATGTGTGCGATCAGGCACGCGCATCCTGGCACTGTCGGTGGCAGTGTGTCCCTGGGACACAGCTCGTCACCGACGGGGGTGTACAACCATGGCTATTTACCATGTGATCGGCTGTGATGAAGTAACGACTGATCACAAATGGTACTTCCCCCCCATTGGCACGGCGCATACCACAATAATAATAATATAGATATATTGTAATTGGTTTAGACAACCTTTGGTTGGAAATGAAATCCATGTTATTGGGGAAATGTGTAATATGGGGGATAATTTAGATTAACCACTTGACCACTGGGCACTTAAACCCCCTTCCTAACCAGACCGATTTTTCAGCTTTCACTGCTCTCACATATTGAATGACAATTACTCAGTCATACTACACTGTACCCATATGAAATTTTGTCCTTTTTTTCCACACAAATAGAGCTTTCTTTTGGTGGTATTTGATCACCATTGTGGTGTTTATTTTTTGAGCTATAAATGGAAAAAGACTGAAAATTTTGTAAAAAAAGGCATTTTTCTTTGTTTCTGTTATAAAATGTTGCAAATTAGTAATTTTTCTGTATACATTTTGGCCAAAATTTATACTGCTACCTATCTTTGGTAAAAATAACCCAAATTAGTGGATATTATTTGGTCTTTGTGAAAGTTATAGAGTCTACAATCTATGGTGCCAATCACTGAAAATTGATCACACCTGATGTACCCATCTAATTTCTTGAGGCCCTAACAAGACAGAAAAGTACAAATACCCCCCAAATTACCCCTTTTTGGAAAGTAGACAGTCCAACGTATTTAGTAAGAGGCATGGCGAGTTTTTTGAAGTTGTAATTTTTCCCCACAATTCTTTGCAAAATGAAGATTTTTTTTCTGTTTTTTTTTCCACAAAATTATCATACTAACAGATTATTTCTCACAACCAGCATATGCATACCACAAATTACACCCCAAAACACATTCTGCTACTCCTCCTGAGAATGGCGGTACCACATGTGTGAGACTTTTACACAGCCTGGCCACATACAGAGGCTCAACATGCAGGGAGCACCATCAGGCGTTCTAAGGACATAAATTACACATAATTTCCTGACTACCTCTTGCACTTTTGAAGGCCCTGGAGCACCAGGGCAATGGAAACGCCCAAAAAAATTACCCCATTTTGGAAAATAAACACTCCAGCATATAATCTATGAGGCATAATGAGTCTTTTGAACGGTTCATTTTTCCACAAGTTTTTGGAAAACGTGGAAAGAAAATGAAAATGCATTTATTTTTTACACAAGGTTGTCCATTTATACAATATTTCTAACACACAGCATGTACCCAGCAAAAATGACACCCTAAAATATATTCTGCTACTCGTCCCAAGTATGGCGATACCACATGTGTGACACTTTTACACAGCCTGGCCACATACAGAGGCCCAACATGCAGGGTGCACCATCAGGTGTTCTAGGGGCATACATTTCAAATCTAATTTGACTACCTATTACACTATTGTGAGGCACTGTGATGGCACTGATAGGCGCTGTAGTGGCACTGATGGGTGCTGTAGTGGCACGGATGGGTACTGTAGTGGCATGGATGTGTCAAGGATGAGAACTGATATGTTATGGATGAGCATGAATGAGGTATAAATGAGCACGAATGGGGGTGGATAAGCCGTAGATGGGGATGACTGAGCACAGATGGATGGCTGAGCACTGATGCATGGGTGAGCACGGATGCATTGGTGAGCACGCATGCATGGGTGAGCATGCACGAATGCATGGGTGAGTACAGATGGATGGTGGAGCACTGATGCATGGCTGAGCACGGATGGATGGGTGAGCACGGATGGATGGCGGAGCATAGATGCATGGGTGAACACGGATGAGGCTGGATGAGTGAGCATGGCTGGATTGGTGAGCACGGATGAGGCTGCATGGGTGAGCATGACTGGATTGGTGAGCACGGATGCATGGGTGAGCATGGCTGGATGGGTAAACATAGATTCATGGGTGAGCACAGATGGATGGCAGAGCACGGATGCATGGATGAGCACAGATGGATGGCAGAGCATGGATGCATGGCTGAGCATTGATACATGGGTGAGCCCGGATGCATGGGTGAGCACAGATGGATGGGGGAGCACGGATGCATGGGTGACCCCGGATGCATGGGTGAACACGGATGAGGCTGGATGGGTGAGCACGGAGGAGGCTGCATGGGTGAGCACGAATGGATTGGTGAGCACGGATGCATATGGCTGGATGGTTGAGCACGGATGCATGGGTGACGGATGAGTGAGCATGGATGCATGGGTGGCGGATGAGTGAGCACGGATGGGTGACAGATAAGTGAGCATGGGTGACGGATGAGTGAGCACGGATGCATGGGTGACGGATGGGTGGGCTTGGATGCATGGGTGACGGATGGGTGGGCTTGGATGCATGGGTGACGGATGGGTGAGCACGGATGCATGGGTGACGGATGAATGAGCACGGATGGGTGAGCACGGATGCATGGGTGACGGATGGGTGAGCTCGGATGCATGGGTGACAGATGGGTGAGCACGGATGCATGGGTGACAGATGGGTAAGCACAAATGCATTGGTGGGCACAGATCCATGAGTGACGGATGGGTGGGCACGGATGTGTGAGCATGGATGGGATACATACGTTTTTCTACAAAAATAAATCTAAAGGTCTGATAATAACTTGACGTGCGGTTCATGATGTGAGAGTAATACTAAAAAAAAATTAAAATATAACAGACCCATCGCATCAAGTCCACACACCCTGTTAGGATAGATGCCACCTGCAGCCAGCTGTTTTATAGTTTTTGATCCGGCTGATGATTTTTCTGTTATTGTTGGTACTTTTTGTTTTTATTTATTTTTCTCACAGCGTTACTTTTGAAATCCAAAGCAGAATGTGTGGATTGTGAAATGATCTGCCCCTTTTCCTTGTAAGTGCACTGATATAAGCAGAAGAATACTTTAGATTTACAGACATCTCTGCATGATCACACAGTATTGTCATCATTTATTATGTTATGACATCAGGAAAATAATGTCAAATGGAGACTAAGGACTTGTGTTATCTTGCTAAAACTAACAATAGAGCAAGCAATGAGAAATTGTAATATTGCTAGGAATAAGTTGTCTCTTTGAAACATGAAACTGGAGTTCCTACACAAACGTCATGATAGGGAAAAACAAGCTATTGTAATATATTTATACAAGTTGGACCCAGTAATGAAGGGTTCCTCCCGATATATCAGAGTAGTAGGAGCAAGGTGCTACTGGACAAAGTTTACAGACATTGTTTTGGTCAAATATTTAATTTTAATGGTCCGCAAACAGCTAACTAAATGTTTGTCTAATGAAAGGTTCAAAATATGCATTTGTATCATTGTTTATGTAGAACTCTAACAATGAAAAATGCGTACATTTGAATCCACCCACCTTATTGCCTCTATTGGAGGAGGCTGGAGACAAAGAAAACTACATAATTGATGGTGTAGGAATCAGCTGCTGTGAGCCCAGTGCAGGACACACTCCCTGAAGACCCAGATATTTGATTTTTTTGTAGATTTGATCCCGGTTTTATATCGAGGATGGCAATACCCATACGGAGTATGCAGTTTATCACCCAGAAGGACGCTCTGTATACAGAGTCATTGGATCCTTCTTCCCCATCTCAAGAAGCAGAGCTCTGTGTTTTAGCAAAGCCTGTGAGCTATCAAGAGAGTATATATTTATATAGATAGTAGAGATTGAAAGAGCTTTTGGTTCCACTTGAAGAGCCAGAAGTTTGTTTTTACTTTGGCAGGTAAACCAATCAAGCATGGTAAGTTAATTGATTTCAGCCTTCCAGCTCCTTGCTGCGGTGAGCCATACTAACATTAAAACTCACACATGTAAGCAGACCAGGAGACTAAGGATGCTGCATTACAGCCCCAGACACTTGCTGGGTCTATGCAACTCACAGATTACACCCTAGGTCTGGCCCAGTATAGCTGGGATTAGTATTCAAACTTTAAGGACCCCAGAACGAGAAGAACAAGTGGTCCACAGGGGGCAACTTCTTATGAAACAGGACTTTGGAAACGGGTGATCTTTTATGTCTGCCATCCACTCTTTTCCCTCCAGCTTGACATATGGACCGTGTCATCGGTCACAAGCAGTTATGGCTGACTTAGTAAATGAGTGTGGAATAGAGCCAGGGGTTCACCACATTTCTTTTTATAACATACCACTTGTTTTACCTGTTACCAAAGTTGTTACCAAAAGCTGAACATCCCTTTAAGAGATTACAAAAAGATATATCCAGATGCCCAAGTCAGGATCTTACCAGTATGCATTTTGTCTGTATGGACGTGTTTTCTGGATGTCCAATGGCAAATGCTACTGCAAAGGCCACAGTAAAAAGTGTTATCAGAAGTAGTTTGTAAGTATAGAGTGCCAGAATCTACAGAGAGTAACGGAGGAACTATTTTTATGGGAGAGTCCTTACTAAAGGTTTTAAGGTTTTATTTTACACCCTCCTGGTCTACAATATAGAGGAAAAAGTAGAGTAAGAAACTAGAAAACTATTGCCTGAATGTTTTCTTATATTTTATTACACCCCTAAGGGGACATTGGACTCTCTCCCTATGAGATTTGGTTTTGGAGAGTTTTGCTCACTTGCTTATATTTTGTCTCAGCAGCTGAAGTCCTCCATTCGGATCTCATAGAGAATGTTGCTGATCTTTTAAGGGTTTTGACAACTCATTTATGTGTTTTGTCCCCAATTCCAGGTCCTAACAGTTTGAAAGGATCTAAAACTAAAGCCAGGTGACTTTTGGATTGTTAAGAGACATTTATATAGATAAGTAAATGTTTGGAGACTCAATACAGCATCTATTCATGTACAGTTTTGCAAAACTTGAGGGGAAAGTCACCTGGATCCACAGCAGACACTGCAAAAATGACTAAATGAAAGTATCTCTATTTTTGATTTGTTTTCCTCTTGGAATCCCAGTCTAGGGTACTATTTATTCAAATATTAATTGTAAGGAATATGAATACATATACACTGTGTGCAGAATTATTAGGCAAATGAGTATTTTGACCACATCATCCTCTTTATGCATGCTGTCTTACTCCAAGCTGTATAGGCTCGAAAGCCTACTACCAATGAACCTCATTCTGTCGTACGTATTTCTCCTACTACACCAGTTTTATGAGTAAACGGATTATTAAGACGTGTGTCACATATACATAAGTATAAGGAATGTTAATTATAAACTTATTTATCATGGGATCTGACCCTAAGGTTCTCCTTTTGTTTAGTTTTTATCTCTATGAAAGTAAATCAGTAAAAACGTCACAGACGACACCTAGGTCCACTGAAAGGGGAGTTCAAAACGTTTTGACATGTACTTATCTACGACATAACTCAGAGGTTTGTAAATGAATAGATATATTTACAGAGAATTGTTAGGTTTTCAGTGGACCGAAATCAA
>BLSH010153240.1:112773-130361 GCA_018402905.1 Glandirana rugosa
GGGAATAAAAGTTTAACCCCCCCCCCCCCCCCCCTAGTAACCTGCCCACATTGTTGGCTATGGTCTGCCCCTACACTGATGGGCATGGTAGTGAATATTTAACCCACCAATAATTCCTCCCCTCTTGATGCCAGGTATGACGAGGAAACCTTAACCCCCCCATCCATTGCTGGGCATGACAATGAAAGTTTAACCCCCCCTCCCCTCCATCGATGACGGACATGACAAGGAAAGTTTAACCCCCCCTATAATCTCTCCCCTCCCATTGCTGGGCATTACAGTGAAAGTTTAACCCACCATAACCCTCCCCCATTGCTGGCCATGACAGTGAAAGTTTACCCCCCCCCCTTTACCCCCGTTCATAAACTGACCTAGAACACACCTATAGGCTTGCTCTACGCTTGCAGTTAGTCAGTGATTGGATGATATTTACATGTTTGAACGCAAACCTCCTGGGTCACCCCTTCTCTCTGTATTACCAATAGAAATTAGTGGTGATAAGTGATGTGTGTGGACGGGGCCTTATTGTTTATTTCTCTTTCTTCTCTCTAGAAGATGGCGGGACATCGACCAACACCAAGGTACACGTAGCGGCCCCTACAGAATGTGTAGTGGCCCCAACAGGACAGGCAACAGCTCTGTCAGGACAGGCAGCAGCCCCTACAGGACAGGTAGCAGCCCCTACAGGACAGGCAGCGGCCCCTACAGCACAGGCAGCAGCCCATGCAGGACAGGCAGCAGTCCCTACAGAACAGGCAGTGGCCCCTATAGGACAGGCAGCAACCCCTACGGGACAGGCAGCGGCTCCTTCAGGACAGGCAGCAGCCCCTACAGGACAGGCAGCGGTCCGTACTGAACACAAAGAGACTGATTTGACTCCAGAGAGCTTTGTCTTCCATAAAATACTTGGATCGGGATTATATGGAACGGTAAGTAAACAGAGATGTGGGCAACCATGTACAATGCCCGTAGCTCCCCAGTATTGCTGTCTGAAGTGCGAACCGAATGGGGATCTCGTTTCAAAAAGCAAAGCAGGTGTGAACAAGGCCTAGCAGCTAGAGCACATGGAAAAAGCTTATGTACTAACTGTCTCTCTCCTACAGGTGGTGCTGGCGACTCACATTGACAGCGGCATGCTGGTGGCAGTGAAGATCATTGAGAAGTCGTCCTTAGCTGCATTCGGAGATGACCCCTTGGTGGAGCGCCAAGCCCTGGAGAAGGTGGGGGGCAACCATTACTGTACCCACGGCTACACCACATTCCAGACGGAGGTAAGTCTATTTCTTGGAAGAGAGAGAAGTATAGAATGAACGGCTTGTATATAAAATAGTGCAAACATTGCTTCATGATATCTGCATGTAATTATCAGCCCAGTCCAGTGACATCATTGATCTCAGCAATGTGATATATATATATATATATATATATATATATATATGTGTGTGTGTGTGGATATAGATGGATATAGATAGAAGTATATACCGTATATACCCGAGCATAAGCAGACCCGAATATAAGCCAAGGCACCTAATTTTACCACAAAAAAACTGGGAAACTTTATTGACTCGAGTATGAGTCTAGGGTGGGAAATGCAGCAGCTACTGGTAAATTTCAATAATAAAAATAGATACCAATAAAATTACATTCATTAAGGCATCAGTAGTACCATTACACAGGGACTGAGCCATTACACTGACAATCGGCCATTACACAGGGGACAGGGAGCACAGTACCTTCTCTCTTCTCATTGGACTCCATGTCAAGCCAATCACTGGCAGTCACTGTGCACTGTGCAGCCAATCAGCCTATGTATGTGCACTGTTTAGTGCACACACATAGAGTTTTTGGACTTCAGGCTCCCGCAGACGAGGTGCGGTGGGCACTGACTTGACTATAAGCCGAGGGGGGGGCCTTTTTCAGCACAAAAAATGTGCTGAAAAATCCGGCTTATACTCGAGTACATACGGTATATACTATATATACTTATCTATATATAGATGGATATAGATAGAAGTATATAGGTAGATATAGATAGATGGATATAGATAGAAGGATATGGATATAGATGGATGGATATAGATAGAAGGATATAGTTAGATATAGATGGATGGATATAGATAGTAGGATATAGGTAGATATAGATGGATGGATATAGATAGAAGGATATAGGTAGATATAGATGGATGGATATAGATAGAAGGATATAGGTACATATAGATGGATGGATATAGATAGAAGGATATAGGTAGATATAGATGGATGGATATAGATAGTAGGATATAGGTACATATAGATGGATGGACATAGATAGTAGGATATAGGTACATATAGATGGATGGATATAGATAGAAGGATATAGGTAGATATAGATGGATGGATATAGATAGAAGGATATAGGTAGATATAGATGGATGGATATAGATAGAAGGATATAGGTAGATATAGATGGATGGATATAGATAGAAGGATGGATGGGTGTACTGTTAGATATGGATGGATGGATGGACCATAGGAAAATATAGGTAGACGTCATGCGGTATATATAACATGTGACTCTCATTTGGACCAATGAAATGCATTGATTGACCCGTCTATGTCTCCCCCCTCCAGAGCCAAGTCTTCTATGTCATGGAGTATCTGAGTGGAGGAGATCTGGTGGACATGGCGGAAAAATGTGACATCACCACCATCAGACTGACCGCAGCGGAGCTCGTGTGTGGTCTGCAGTTTATCCACTCCACAGGTATCATACACAGGTAAGTACTATTATTCACTTTACAATCCCCCCTCCCCCTCCCACTGCCTGAACACCCAATGGTGACCCGTTCCTCCTCCCTCATCCAATGTCCGTCCTTCTGCTGGACGCACACATAAGGAGAGGAGGAGGGAAGAACGCAGACTGGATGATAGGAAACGTTGGGCGGCGATAGGAAAGGAAGCTTTGTGATTGTTCATTCCTCTATGGATCTGTAATAACGGGATATATGGGGGAGGATCATTGTCTGAACTGCAGAGCTGACACTCTTTTTTTTCTCCACAGAGACCTAAAGCTTGACAACATACTCATAGATAGCACCGGTCACATCAAAATCGCCGACTTCGGCGTTTCAAATGTCAACACGCCTGGATGCAATGTAAGTACTATATGCTCACACACAGGGCAATTATCAACCATACTTGGCCTGGAATAAAGAGAACCTGTAAATACAGAGCAATTATAAAACAGCTTAGGACTGGGCTATGGGGATCCTGTCCAGTCATGAAGGGCCCTGTGCACCTATCATCTGGCCCTGAGGATCCTGTCCAGTCCTGGGGGGGCCCCATCTAGCCATCATCCGGCCCTGGGGGTCCCATACAGCTACCGTACACCCCTGGGAGCCCTGTCCAGCTACCATCTGGCTCTGAGGGTCCTGTCCAGTCCTGGGGGGAGTTCTCCAGCTACCATCTGGCCCTGAGGGTCCTGTCTAGTCCTGGGGGGGGGGGCGTTCTCCAGCTACCACCCACCCCTGGGGATTAAAATTTACAGATTAAAACTAAATACTTGTAATGTTGTTGCTGCTGGTCTCTATCCTAACCTGTCATCCTCATCCTTCTCTCTCTGATTTCCCCACAGATGCTGTGTGACCCATCCATGGATTATTTCTGGTTGGCGGTCATGTTATGTGATCTGGCCTTCGGTTTTCATCCAACCTTACGCACCCGTGGCAATTTCGTGTACTGTGTAATGCCACCGTACCTGACGGACACGGACCCCAACTTCGTGGACCTGCTAGAAAAGGTAAGTAGTGACACAGTCCAAGCGGGACAAGGAAAGTAGACACATAGGCTCCGCCAGAGAGTCAGTGTGCTTCATTCACCATTACTGTCATCTTATGTTTTTCTGTTTTCTTTTCTCTCCGTAGCTCCTGTGCGAAGACAAAGAGGTGCGCAAAGCAACCATCAGCAATATCAGAAATCACCCGTTTTTCCAAGGAATAAATTGGGAGGAAGTGGAGGCGAGAGAGACACACCCCCCATTCTTTGTACGTCGAAAGGTATGTATTTGATCAGTGTGTCATTAGGGGGTACTTTTGGATTTAAGTCAATAGGACGCGAAATTGCATCAAAGTCAATGGGATTCGATATTTCATTGAAGTCAATAGGGCGTGGCATGGCATTATTGGCACCTTTTTATTTTTATCGGTAAAACGCTGATAACCCTATTCTCCCCGATACTTTTCCTCAGCCGATATATTGGTGCATCTCTACATAGAAGGATTTCTTCTAATCATTCATGGATCTCATTGTTCTCTCCTATTTTATTTCAGAGCCTCAGAGAAGTTACAAGGCAGAAGATACCACTGGATGATCTCCTATACCATGGGAACATTCCAGCCAAGAAGCCGGTGCAATATGATGGCTTTTCATTTGTAAGTGATCAATGGAGAACCATACAGAAGCTGAACTGAAGCCGAAACACGTCAGGATGTAGCTTATGGAAACTGAGATAAAATATGGCGAGGAAATTCACGCCTATTGTTCCTTCTCAACCATCTACCACCATTAAAATCAGCAATCATCATATACCCCGAGGAAACAGGGCTTCCAGAGAGTACAAAGTCTGATGGACATGCAGCTTCAAGGAAGTCCTACCAGATCTAGGAACAGGACACATGATATAAAATAGCTGGACTTGGCTAAGTCTACAAGGGAGCCGGACAGAGACTACAAGGGAGCCGGACAGAGTCTACAAGGGAGCCGGACAGAGTCTACAAGGGAGCCGGACAGAGTCTACAAGGGAGCCGGACAGAGACTACAAGGGAGCCGGACAGAGACTAAAAGGGAGCCGGACAGAGACTACAAGGGAGCCGGGACAGAGACTACAAGGGAGCCAGACAGAGACTACAAGGGAGCTGGACAGAGACTACAAGGGAGCCGGACAGAGACTACTAGGGAGCTGGGACGGAGACTACAAGGGAGCCGGGACAGAGTCCACAAGGGAACCAGGAAGAGACTACAAGGGAGCCAGGCAGAGACTACAAGGGAGCCGGACAGAGACTACAAGGGAGCCAGACAGAGACTACAAGGGAGCCAGACAGAGACTACAAGGGAGCTGGACAGAGACTACAAGGGAGACGGACAGAGACTACTAGGGAGCCGGGACAGAGTCTACAAAGGAGCCGGGACAGAGACTACAAGGGGGCCAGGACAGAGACTACAAGGGAGTCAGACTGAGACTGCGATGGAGAAGGGAGGAGTGTGCAGAGGAGAAGAGAGGAGTCTCTGGGGGGACAGACTCCTGAAGCTCTCCTGTAGTCTCCTCCCCGCTCCCTCGTAGACTTAGTCCCCTCTTCCCGACAGTCCCAGCCTGGCTACCTCATAGACTTTGTCCCAGCTCCCTTGCAGACTAAGCCCAGGAGTCTATGAAGGATCCAGGCTAAGACTGTGTGGTAGCCGCGGCAGAGCCTATGCCAAAGCAGGGAAGAATCTGTAGGAAAGCAAGGGGGAGTATACAGGAAGTGGAGAGGAGTCTGCAAGGGAGCAGGGAGAGGTCTGCTAGGGAGAAAGAAGTGTGCAGGAGTGCAGTGAAGAGTGTCAGAGAGCAGGGGGAGACTTTCAGGAAGTGGGGAGGAGTCTGTCAGGAAGCGGGGACTGAGACTACAATGGAGCAGGGAGAAGTCTGCAGGGAAGCGGTGGGAGTCTGTATGGGAGCCGAGAGGAGTCTGCCAGGGAGGGAGGGGTGCATGGCGTGCAGACTCCTCCCTGCTCCTTCACAGATTCCTACAGCTTTCCTGCAGACTTCTCCCTGCTATGTTGTAGACTCAGTCACCATTCCTTGACAGGCTCCTCCCCACTTCCTGAAAAGTGCTCTCTGACAAATTCCTCCCTGCACTCCTACACACTTCTCTCTCTCTAGAAGACCTCTCCCTGTTCCCTTGCAGGCTCCTCTCCACTTTTTATAGGCTGCCCCTTGCTTTCGTAAATATTCTTCTCTGCTTTGGCATAGGCTCTGCCCCGGCTACCTCACAGTCTTAGCCTGGCTCCCTCGTAGACTCCTGGGCTGAGTCCGCAAGGGAGCCGGGACAAAGTTTATGAGGAAGCCAGGCTGGGACTGTCGAGAAGAGGGGACTAAGTCTACTAGGGAGCGGTGGGGAGACGGAAGGAGAGTTGTCGGAGTCTGTAAGGAAGCAGAGAGGAGTCTGCCGGCGAGCAGAAAGGTTGAAGAATTTTCTAGGAAACCATATGCCTCCTTACCAGGTGTCTTGGCTTGGACATTTTTGGTTTTAAAAAGGCTGGTTAAGCAGGAAATGATGGCAGGAAATGGAGGAAGGAAGTGAGATCACATGAAGAACACTCAGAGCTACAGAACTGGAAGGAAGGGAGCAGCCATGACTGTGCTCTTCGACCAACCGAGCACATCTTGATCTAGAAGCACGCATTAACCACTTCAGCCCCGGAAGGACTTCCCCCTTAATCACTTGCCGACCGGATATCGACTCTGTCCCGCGAATCGCCACTTATAGTCGTCACTCACGTGCACGATGGCTAGGGAGCAAGCACGTGCCGCCGCTGGTGCGCGCTCATGCCTGCCGCACGCTCCCTCAATGGGACCGCGAGTCGGGTGGACTCGATGTCTGCTGGCGACTCGCGATGCCCTGTGACAGAGCAAGAACGGGGAACTGCTGATGTAAACACGGCGGTTCCCCATTCTGACAGGCGGCATGTCAGAGATCTACTGATCCCTGTCCTCTGGATCAGTTAGATCTCTGGTCCCCTTGGCAGCCCAGCCCCCACACAGTTAGAACACACCTAGGGAACACAGTTAACCCTTTCACAGCCCCCTGCAGGTTAACCCCTATGGATTTTAAAGGGAAGCCCCAAGCCAAAATAGAAAAAAAAAACGTGTGTCCCCCCGCTCAAAATCCATATCAGATCTTTGCAGCCCAGCAGGTCAGGAAGGGGGGGGGGGATGAGCGAGCCTCAACAAGGGGGAGTGAGTGCTTTGGGGCAGGGGGTCTCTGCACCCCCTACCCCAAAGCACCTTGTCCCAATGCAGTTGGAGACAAGGGCCTCTTCCCGACAACGCTGAGCTGTGATGGTCGGGGTCTGTGGGCGTGCAGCTTTTCTAAATCTGGAAGCCCCCAAAAAAAGTGTAAAAATAAATAAAACCAACACTCAGGTTGAGAAAGTCCTTTATTAGCCGGTTCCCGACCAGCTCGCATACTTTTACTGCTGCAGAGCGGTTCTGTAGTGCGAATCGCCGTCTATAAGCTGCGACTCGCCTGCGAGCCGCAATTGCTTCACAGAGCAGAAAAATGGGGGACCACCGATGTAAACACGGCAGTCCCCCGTTCTGTCAGGCACATGTCAGAGATCTACTGGTCCCTGTACTCGGGATCAGTTATATCTCTGGTGCCCCTGGCAGCCCAGCCCAGGGAACACACCCAGGGAACACAGATAGCCCCTATATCTCCCCCTCCAGGTTAACCCCTTCACTGTCAATGACATTTATACAGTAATCAGTGGATATTTTAATTTCTGATCGCTGTATAAATGTCATTGGTCCCAAAAAAGTATCAAAAATATCCGACATGTCCGCCCCAATATCACAGTCCTGATAAAAATCGCAGATCGCTGCCATTACTAGTAAAAAAAAAAAATTGTAAAAATGCCAGAAATTAATTCTCATGGTTTTTAAACGTGGCAACTTTTGTGCAAACCAATCATTAAATGCCGATTGCGATTTTTTTTTACCAAAAATATGAGGAAGAATATAAATCGGCAAAAGCCGGTGATTAAATTAGTTTTTTTTTATAATTTCTTTGGATTTGTATCATAGCAAAAAGTAAGAAATATTGTTTTTTTTTTTTGCAAAATTGTCGCTCTTTTTTTGTTTATAGCAGTGATCAGAAATGACGCAGAGGTGATCAAATACCACCAAAAGAAAGCTCTATTTGTGGGAAAAAAAGGACGCAAATTTAGTATGGGTACAACGTCGCACGACCGCGCAATTGTCAGTTAAAGCGACGCAGTGCCGAATCGCAAAAAGTGCTCTGGTCCTAAGGTGGGAGATCCTTACGGTCCTTAAGTGGTTAATGACCAGAGCACTGCGTCGCTTTAACTGACAATTGCGCAGCCGTGCAACGTTGTACCCAAACTAAATTGACGTTCTTTTTTTCCCCACAAATAGAGCTTTCTTTTGGTGGTATTTGATCACCTCTGCGTCATTTCTGATCACCGCTGTAAACAAAAAAGAGCTATAATTTTGAAAAAAAAAAAAATACATTTCTTACTTTTGCTAAAATACATATTCAAAAAAAATAAAATAAAATAACAAATGTATTCATCAGTTTAGGCCGATATACATTCTTCCTCATATTTGTGTTAAAAAAAATTGCAGTAGGCGTATATTGATTGCTTTGCGCAAAAGTTGCTGCGTTTACAAACAATGAGAATTCCTTTATGGGGTTTTTATTTTTTTTACGAGTAATGGAGGCGATCTGCGATTTTTAGTGGGACTGCAACATTGCGGCGGACATGTCGGACACTTTTTTGGGACCATTGGCATTTATACAGCGATCAGTGCTATGGAAATGCACTGATTACTGTATAAATGTCACTGGCAGGGAAAAGGTTAACACTAGGGGGCGATCAAAGGGTTAACTGTGTTCCCTGCTTTGTGTTTTTAACTGTGTGGGGGCTGGGCTGAGTGGGGGAGGAGAGTGATCTCTGCTCCCATATACAGGGAACATACGATCACACTCCTTCTCCCCTTTCAGAATAGAGATCCGGGTGTTTACATACACGGATCCCTGTTCTGTCACTGCGGGGGTAGCCGGCAGACATCGAGTCTGCCCTACCCGCTCCCTGGCTCCCCCGCTACACAGTGAGCGTGCGGGCGCGCCTCTGGCGGCGCACGCATGCCCACGATATGCGATCTCGCAGCCAGGTGACGGCGGTTTGCGATATCGAACCAAGTTGCCGCCATCAAGCCACAGCGGGCGGTCGGCAACTGGTTAAACACTAGAACCAAAATAACTGGAGGAGACATAGAGACATCAGTGAAGGGTGGGGGTGCAAACTGCCTGCTTGGATTAGAGCTAAGTTGGCCACAGATGGGTTGAAATTTGACCGATTCAACAGGGACCGGCTGAATTTCCATCCATCTTGGCCGCTCCCATTCGTGAGAAGTCTGTCAGAAGGCTAGGTTCACATCTATGCAGATTGCAGTTGATGCGTTTTTCCGACGCATTTTGGAAGAGACGTTTTGCTCTTCTTTTTTAAGGCTCATATGAAAGAATGACAGTTCTGTTCATGGAGTGCTACTTTAATGCGACTTTACACGCTCTGGCATTACAGTCGCATCAAAGTCGCATTAGAGTTAAAGGAGTTGTAAAGGCAAACTTTTTTTATCTTAAAGCATTCTATGCATTAAGATAAAAAACCTTCTGTGCGTAGCAGCCTCCCTCTGCCCCCCCAATTAAATAAGGGCTAGGATTAGAGTTAAGGGCTAGGGTTGGGGTTAAGGGCTAGAATTAGATTTAAGGGCTAGGGTTGGGGTTAAGGGATAGGATTAGACTTAAGGGGTAGGGTGAGGGTTAAGGGCTAGGGTTAGATATTAGGGTTAAAGACTAGGGTTAGCTTTAAGGGTTAGGGTTAGAGTTATATGTTAGGGTTAGGGATAAATGTTAGGGTTAGAGTTAAGGTTTGAGGTAATCATTAGGGTTAGGGCTAATTGTTAACATTCTAACCCTAACAATTACCACTAACTCTAAGGCTACTTTCACACTGGGGCAGGGAGGGGCGGCAGCAGTAAATCGCCGCTAATTAGTGGCGCATTTACCGCTATTATAGCGGCACTATGGCGCCGCTATGCAGGCGGGAGCGGGGCACTTTTAACCCCCAAGAAGGGGTTAAGAAGGGGCTAAAAGTGCCACCGCTCGGGGCTTCCGAGGCGGTGTACAGTCGCTTTCGGGAGCGCCGTCCTTTGCTTTCAATGGAGGCAGCTGTGTATACACCGCTCACCGCACCACCCCAAAGATGTGGCTTGCAGGACTTTTCTTCCCTGTGCTGCATTTTGCAGAGCACAGTGGGGACTGGCCAGAGAGGGATTACTTTGACGCAGTTGGCCGGCTTAAACATGCATTGCAATGTATGTGAACTAAAAATCCCTGTTTTTGTGAAAAGTTTGCTAGAAAGCATAGCAGTGTGCAGCAGAGGGTTCAAGCAGAATGTTTAGTGGTAACAAGTGGTCACACCCCTTTATCACCTGATAGGTTATATATATGTATAAGCTATAGCCCCCATTTCCCCTGCATATTCCATAGGGGGCACTATATACACCGGATATTCCATAGGGGCACTATATCCACTGCATATTCCATAGGGGCAGTATATACACTGGATATTCCATAGAGGGCACTATATACACTGGATATTCCATAGGAGCACTATATACACTGGATATTCCATAGAGAGGACTATATACACTGGATATTCCATAGAGGGCACTATATACACTGGATATTAAATAGGGGCAGGAAATGGAGCAAGGAAGTAAGATTACATGAAGAACACTCAGAGCTACAGGATTGCAAGGAAGGGAGCAACCATGACTGTGCTCTCCGACCAACCGAGGGCATCTTGGTCTAGAAGCACACATTAACCACTTCAGCCCCTGAAGGATTTCCCCTTAATGACCAGAGCACTTTTTTGTGATTCGGCACTGCGACGCTTTAACTGACAATTGCCCGGTCGTGTGACGTTGTACCCAAACGAAATTGACGTTCTTTTTTCCCCACAAATAGAGCTTTCTTTTGGTGGTATTTGATCCCCTCTGCGTCATTTCTGATCACCGCTATAAACAAAAAAAGAGCGATAATTTTTAAAAAAACAACATTTCTTACTTTTGCCAAAATACAAATCCAAAAAAAAATATATAAAAAAAGGGATTTTATTAAAACTTACCGTAAAATCCTTTTCTCCGAGTTCACTGACAGACGCAGCTCTTCATTGACTTGTGGGGTTTATGCTTGTTCCACTAGGAGTTAACTAGGCAGGGACTAGGCCCCTCCCATGGGGCCGTCCTCTCTTCCCACATAAACCCTCCACATAGCATAGCTCCTCAGTTCGTACACAAGCCGTACTGAATACAGAGCACAGAGGGGTGGGTGCTGCGTCTGTCAGTGAACTCGGAGAAAAGGATTTTATGGTAAGTTTTAATAAAATCCCTTTTTCTCCTACGTTCACTGACAGACGCAGCTCTTCATTGACTTGTGGGGATGTCCCAAAGCTGTGTCAAAAAAGAGGGGTGGGTAAACGAAAACAACTGTACCCAACAGAACCTCTAAGGAGGCGCCAGACGCGCCTACACTGCCGTCTGCAAAAATTTGCGGCCAAAAGCAGCATCCGAAGATGCTAACACATCAATCTTATAAAACTTAGTGAAAGTGTGTACCGAGGCCCAAGTGGCCGCACACCTGAGACACCGAGGCCTGGTGTCTGAAAGCCCAGGAAGTGCTAACCACCCGGGTAGAATGAGCCGTGACCGGAAAAGGGGGAACCTTGCCCCAAACAGAATATGCGTGGGTCACGGTCTGTCTAATCCAACGAGAGACAGTAGCCGACGAGGCCGCCAAACCCTTGCGCGGACCTTCTGTCAGCACAAACAAAGAATCACACTTCCGAAAGGAAGCTGTAGCAGCCAAATACACTCATAAGGCCCTTACTACGTCCAAGGCATGCAACTCAAACTCTTTTGGGTGCGAAGGACGTGGACACAATGAAGGAAGAACAATATCTTCGTTTATGTGAAAGGAAGAAACCACTTTCGGAAGGAAAGAAGGAGAGGGTCGCAGGACCGCCTTGTCCTTAGGCAGGACTAGGTAGGGAGACTTGCACGACAGTGTCGCCAATTCAGACACCGGTCTGGCGGATGTGATGGCCACCAAAAAGGCCACCTTCTGCGACAGCAGTTGCAAGGAAATCTCCCTGATTTTTTCATATGGCGGTTTCTGAAGCACAGAAAGCACCAAATTTAAGTCCCACGGAGCCATCGGAGACCTCACCCGAGGCACCACATGTCGCACGCCTTATACAAAGGTACGAATCAACGAGTGCGAAGCCAAAGGTCTCTGAAAAAGAATCGCCAGAGCCGATATCTGGCCCTTGAGAGTACTCAAAGCCAGTTTTTTGCTCAGGCCTTGCTGCAAAAAAGGTCAGGACCCTAGACACCGCGTAAGAGCGAGGGTTATGACCCTCCGCCTCGCACCAAGCTATGTAAGCCTTCCAGGTGCGGTGATATATCTTGCGAGAGGTACACTTGCGAGCCTTTAACAAGGTAGGGATCACGGAGTAAGCGACTCCCCTGTCCCTCAGCACCTGGGACTCAATAGCCAGGCCGTCAAAGCCAGCGACGGTAAAGCAGGGTGCAAGATGGGTCCCTGAGACAGTAGATCATCTCGCAGCGGGAGCCGCCAGGGAACGTCCACCACCATTTGCACCACGTCTGCGTGCCACGCGCGCCGAGGCCAAACTAGAGCCACCAGGATTATTGGTATTCCCTCCGCTACTACCCTGCGTATCAATCGCAGTAGAAGTTTTATTGGAGGGAAGGCATACAGAAGGCGGTAACAGCCCCAGGGGGCTACCAGAGCATCCGTGGCCACTGCCAACGGGTCCCTCGTTCTGGACACAAAGGTCTTCACCTTGTGATTGAACCGAAACGCCATGAGATCCACGTCCAGCATCCCCCTCTGCAGCAAATCTGGTTGAATACCTCCGGATGGAGAGACCACTATCCCTGGTCCAGCATCTGACGACTGAGAAAGTCCGCTTGCCAGTTTTCCACGCCTGGAATGTAAATGGCGGAGATTGCCGGAACGTGACGTTCCGCCCAACGCAGTATCAGAGCTGCCTCCGCCGCCGCACTCTTCGAGCCGCCCTGATGGTTCACATATGCCACTGCTGTGGCATTGTCCGACTGAATCTGAATTGGACGACCTTGCAACCTCACTGTCCAGTGAGATAGGCATAATCTGAACACTCTCAGCTACAGCACATTGATGGGGAGGCGAGCTTCCTGTGCCGACCAACGGCCCTGGGCAGATAGCCGCCCCAGGATCCCGCCCCAGCCTGAAAGGCTGGCATCCATGGTGATGATCACCCACTGAAGGGGCAGGAATGACTTCCCCTGAGTCAGTGCCAAGTACCGAAGGCACCAGGTCAGAGATGCCCTGGTCTGGAAGTTCAGGCAGATCAGAAGGTCCAAGGACCGAGGAGACCTGTCCCACCGAGACAGAATCACTCGCTGAAGAAGACGAGTGTGACTCTGGGAGTAAGGTCGTAAGGTATCGCCTCGAAAGTCGAGACCATGAGCCCCAGCACCCGCATACAGAATCGTAATGAAGACCGTCGGTGTGACAGGAGGGTTCGCACTGCAGACTGCAGAGACAGCAACTTGGCCGGAGGAAGGAACACCTTTGCCTGCTCTGTGTCCAGAATGAGACCCAGATACTCCAGGCGACGGGCTGGGGACACCGTTGACTTCCGCAGGTTGAGCAACCAGCCGAAGTCCTGCAGCGAGGTCATGGTGATTCTCACATTCTCCTCCAGAGCCGCGGCGGACTCCGCTCGCAGGAGCAGGTCGTCGAGGTAGGCTACTACCGCAATGCCCCTCTGTCGTAGTAACGCCAGCACCGGTGCTACCAGTTTTGTGAAAACTCGAGGGGCTGAGGCGAGCCCGAAAGGGAGTGCCACAAATTGATAATGGAGGTCTCCCACTGCAAAGCGAAGGAAGCGCTGATGCTGTGGACAAATAGGAACATGGAGATACGCATCCCTGATGTCCAGAGACGCCAGGAATTCCCCTTGACGGAGGGCGGCCACAACTGAGCATTAAAGTCAATGAAGAGCTGCGTCTGTCAGTGAACGTAGGAGAAAAACAAATTTATTCATCAGTTTATGCCGATATATATTCTTCCTCATATTTGTGTTAAAAAAAGATTCAATAGGCATATATTGATTGGTTTGTGCAAAAGTTGCCGCGTTTACAAACAATGAGAATTCATTTATGGAGTTTTTATTTTTTTACTAGTAATTGCGGCGATCTGCGATTTTTAGCGGGACTGCGACATTGCGGCGGACATGTCGGACACTTTTTTGGGACCATTGGCATTTATACAGCGATCGGTGCTATGAAAATGCACTGATTACTGCATAAATGTCACTGGCAGGGAAAGGGTTAACACTAGGGGCTGATCAAAGGGTTTACTGTGTTCCCTGCTTTGTGTTTCTAACTGTGTGGGGGCTGGGCTGAGTGGGGGAGGAGAGTGATCTCTGTTCCCATATACAGGGAACATACGATCACACTCCTTCTCCCCTTTCAGAACAGAGATCCATGTGTTCACATACACGGATCCCCGCTCTGTCACTGCGAGTCTGCCCTACCCGCTCTCTGGCTCCCCCGCTACACAGTGAGTGCGCCTCCGGTGGAGCACGCATGCCCACGATACGCAATCTCGCAGCCGCCGCAAGATGACGGCGGTTTGCGATATCGAGCCAAGCTGCCGCCGTCGGGTGGTCGGCAACTGGTTAAACACTAGAACCAAAATAACTGGAGGAGACATGGAGAGACATCAGTGAAGGGTGGGGGCGCAAACTGCCTGCTTGGACTAGAGCTAAGTTGGCCACAGGTGGGTTGAAATTTGACTGATTCAACAGGGACCGGCTAAATTTCCATCCATCTTGGCCGCTCCCGTTATGTGAGAAGTCTGTCAGAAGGCTAGGTTCACATCTATGTAGATTGCAGTCGATGTGTTTTTCCAGCGCATTTTGGAAGAGACGTTGTGCTCTTCTTTTTTAAGGCTCATATGAAAGAATGACAGTTCTGTTCATGGAGTGCGACTTTGATGCGACTTTACACTCTCTGGCACTAAAGTCGCATCAAAGTTGCATTAGTTAAAGGAGTTGTAAAGGCAAAAGGTTATTTATCTTAACAAATTCTATGCATTAAGATAAAAAAAAACCTTCTGTGCATAGCAGCCTCCCTCAGCCCCCCAATTACTTACCTGAGCCCCATCTCTCTCCAACGATGTCCACGAGTATCTTAGTCATCCAGGACACTCCTCTTGATTGGCTGAGACACAGCAGTGGCGCCATTGGCTCCCACGGCTGCCAAAGTCAGCCAGCCAATAAGGGGAGAGAGGGGGTGGGGCAGGGCTCCGTGTCTGAATGGATACACGGAGCTCTGACTCATCTCGGGTGCCCCTGTAGCAAGCTGCTGGCTGAGGGGGCACTCGATAGGAGGGAGCGGCCAGGAGCTGCAAATAGGGACCCGAGAAGAGGAGGATCCAGGCTGCCCTGTGCAAAACCAACTGCACAGAGGAAGTAAGTATAACATGCTTGTTGTTACAAAAAAAAACACGAGCCTCTACAGTCACTTTAAGAGCAAGGGTTATATGTTAGGGTTAAGGGCTAGGATTAGAGTTAAGGGCTAGGATTGAGGTTAAGGGCTAGGATTAGAGTTAAGGGCTAGGATTGAAGTTAAGGGCTAGGATTAGATTTTACCACTTGCTTACTGGGCACTCAAACCCCCCTCCTGCCAGACCAATTTTTTGCTTTCAGCGCTGTCACATTTTGAATGAGAGTTGCGCGGTTGTGCGGCGTTGTACCCAAACAAAATTTATATCATTATTTTCCCACAAATAGAGCTTTCTTTTGGTGGTATTTGTTCTCCTCTGTGTCATTTCTGATCGCCGCTATAAACAAACAAAGAGCGACGATTTTGAAAAGAGAACAATATTTTTTACTTTTTGCTATAATACAAATCCAAAAATAATAATAATAAAAAAAAAAAAATTATTCATCAGTTTTGGCCCATATATATTCTTCTACATATTTTTTGGGGAAAAAAAAAAATCGCAATTGGCGTATATAGACTGGTTTGCGCAAAAGTTATCGCGTCTACAAACTATGGGAATTGATTTATGGCGTTTTTATTATTTATTTATTTTTTACTAGTAATGGCGGCGATCTGCGATTTTTATTGGGGCCGCGATATTGGGGCGGACATGTCGGACATTTTTGACACTTTTTGGGACCAATGACATTTATACAGCGATCAGAAATGTAAATGTCCACTGATTACTGCATAAATGTCATTGGCAGTGAAGGGGTTAAATGTGTTCCCTGGGTGTGTTCTAACTGTGGGGGGGGCGGGGCTGGCCGGGACATAACAGATCTAACGGATCCCAGTGACAGGGATCAGTGGATCTGGTATGTCCCCTGTCACAGAACAGAGAACCGCCGTGTTTACATTGGCGGTTCCCCGTTCTGCAGCTCTGACAGGGGATCGCGGGTCTCGGGCGGACATCGAGTCCGCTCGACCCGCGGGCACGCCCACTTAGCGCAAGCGCACCGCCGCCGCCTGTGAGTGCGCGCTAGGAGCGCGCACAAGGGCTGGATGTCCATGTACATCCACCCGGAGATTCAGATCCGCGCTGGAGCCGTACTTCGGCTATAGCGCGGATCTGAAGGGGTTAAGGGCTAGGGTTGGGGTTAAGGGCTAGGATTAGACTTAAGGGCCAGGGTTGAGGTTAAGAGATAGGATTAGACTTAAGGGGTAAGGTGAGGGTTAAGTGCTAGGGTTAGATATTAGGGTTAGCTTTAAGGGCTAGGGTTAGAGTTAAGGGTTACAGTTATATGTTAGGGATAAATGTTAGGGTTAGGGATAAGGTTTGAGTTAATCATTAGAGTTAGGGCTAATTGTTAACATTCTAACCCTAACAATTACCACTAACTCTAATCCTAATTTCACACTGGGGTGGGGAGGGACGGTAGCGGTAAATCGCCGCTATTTAGCGGCACATTCACCACTATTATAGTGGCGCTGCTATGCAGGCGGGAGCGGGGCGCTTTTAACCCCCAAGAAGGGGTTAACAAGGGATTAAAAGCGCCGCCGCTCAGGGCTTCCGAGGTGGTGTACAGACGCTTTCGGGAACGCCGTCCATTGCTTTCAATGGAGGCGGCGGTGTATACACTGCTCACCGCACCGCCCCAAAGATGCGGCTTGCAGAACTTTTCTTCCCGTCCTCCAAACGCACCGCCCCAGTGTTAAAGCACTCAGGCTTTCACACTGGGGAGATTGGGGGGTTCAGGCGCTGCCCAGGCACTATTTTTAGCACCGCAGCGTCTGAAATACGTTCCTGGTGTGAAAGGGGTATAACAGTTAACCTTTAACCCTAACATGCAACTTTGGACACATAAAGATTCCTGCAGTACTTTGAAGGGATTTGATGCTACTAGGTTTCAACGTACAATCCCAATTTCCAATTGACAATATGGGGAAAGTGTGGTCCTTGCATAAAGTCTGCGACGCCACGATTTTTATCACGGACCCGTCGCGGACTTGGGGGGTTAGAGGGGTCACACTTTCGGACTCACGAAATTGTGACCCCGCCACGCAAACCTCCTGCCCTTCTTTTCAAGACGTTCGGCGTAGAAACCCCGCCACGCCACTCGTCACATATGTGGCGGCGGAGGTAACTTTCGTTACCTGCCGCAAGGGCTTTCGCAGACATGTGGTGGAGCCTTCGGGACTCGCCGCCGCG
>BLSH010153240.1:146072-172302 GCA_018402905.1 Glandirana rugosa
ATTGGGGAAGTGACGGGGGACGTCCAATTGGGGAAGTGACGGTTTAAAGACTAGCGAAATGGCGGCGATCTGCGATTTTTAGCGGTAATGCGATATTGGGGGGGACATGTCGGAACATTTTGACACTTTTTTGGGACCAATGACATTTATTCAGCGATCAGAAATTTGGCAGTGAAGGGGTTAACCTGCAGGGGGCAGTGAAGGGGTTAATAAATGTTCCCTGGCTGTGTTCTAACTGTGGGGGGGCATGGCTGGTCGGGACATAACAGATCTAACTGATCCCAGTGACAGGGATCAGTAGATCTGCTATGCCCCCTGTCAAAGAACGGGGAACCGCCGTGTTTACAACGGCGGTTCCCCGTTCTGAGGCTCCTGAGAGTGATCGCGGGTCTCGGGCGGACATCGAGTCCGCCCGACCCGCGGGCACGCTCGCGCAGCGTGCGGCGTGCGCGCGCCGCCGCTGCCTCCAGGGGGCGCGCGGGAGCATGCGCAGTGGGAGGACGTCCATGGACGTCCTCCCGGCATTTCAGGTCCGCGCTGGAGCCGTAAATCGGCAATAGCGCGGACCTGGAGGGGTTAAGCATCGTGGGAATCACTGACTCAGAGACCCCCCTATCCCTCAATACCTGGGACTCAATAGCCAGGCCGTCAAAGTCAGCGAGTGTAAAGCAGGGTGCAGGATGGGCCCCTGCAACAGCAGATCTTCGCTTAGCGGGAGCTGCCAGGGAACATCCGTTACCATCCGAACCACATCGGCGTACCAAGGACACCGAGGCCAATCAGGAGCAACCAGGATCGCCGGAATCCCCTCCACTTCTATCCTGCGCAACAGCCGCGGAAGAAGCTTGAGAGGCGGGAAGGCGTAAAGGAGCCGGTACCGAGGCCATGGGGCCACAAGGGCATGCAAGGCGTCCGCCAATGGATCCCTTGCTCTGCACACAAAGGTCTGCACCTTGCGATTGAACCGGGACGCTAGCAGGTCCACATCTGGTGTGCCCCACCTTTGGCAAATCTGACGGAACACTTCTGGATGCAGAGACCACTCTCCCTGATCCAGAGTCTGGCGACTGAGAAAGTCCGCCTGCCAGTTTTCTACACCCGGAATGTAAATGGCGGAGATTGCTGGCACATGAAGCTCTGCCCACCTCAGAATGTGGGCCGCTTCCGCAGCTGCTGCCAAGCTCTTTGTTCTGCCCAGATGGTTTACATACGCCACCACCGTGGCGTTGTCCGACTGCACCCGAACCGGACGACCGTGCAATCTACATGACCAATGGGAGAGGCAGAGCCTGATTACTCGCAGTTCAAGCACATTGATCGGAAGGCGGGACTCCTCCGATGACCATCAGCCCTGGACAGACAACCGCCCCAGAACTCCTCCCCAGCCCGCTAGGCTGGCGTCCGTCGTGACAATCGACCATTCCAGGGGAAGGAACGACCTCCCCAGACTCAATGCCGGGGCCCGTAGCCACCAGGCAAAAGCCCCCCTGGTCTGATGATCCAACCTGATCACCCGATCCAGAGAAAACTGAGACTTGTCCCATTGCAGCAGAATCGCCCGCTGCAGGAGCTGGGTGTGACTCTGGGCATACGGTACCACCTCGAAGGCCGACACCATGAGCCTCAACAACCGCATGCAAAAATGTAAGGAAGACCACTGCCCTGAAAGCAGAGCCCGTACCGCGGTTTGCAGCATCAGCAACTTGGCCGGAGGTAAGAACACCCTCGCCTGCCCCGTGTCCAGTATCAGGCCCAGATATTGTAGGCGGTGCGTTGGGACCAGCGTCGACTTCTGAAGGTTGAACAACCAGCTGAAGTCCCGCAGGGAGGCCAGGGTGATAGAGATGTTGTCCTCCAGGGCCGGAGCCAACTCCGCCCTCAGGAGCAGATCGTTTAGATATGCCACCACAGCAATGCCCCTCTGTCTCAGCAGAGCCAGCACTGGAGCCAACAGCTTGGTGAAGACTCACGGAGCAGAGGCTAGGCCAAAGGGGAGAGCCACAAATTGGTAGTGGAGGTCCCCCACCGCGAAATGCAGGAAACGCCGATGCTGGACACAAATGGGAACGTGGAGGTACGCGTCCCTGATGTCCAGAGAAGCCAGGAAATCCCCCTGGCCAGCGCGGCCACGACAGAACGGACTGACTCCATCCTGAATTTTCGTGCCTTCACAAACGATTGAGCGCCTTTATGTCCAGAACCGGTCTGATCCTTCTTTCGGACCACAAAGAGGTTGGGATAAAACCCGCGGGACCGTTCCGCAGGAGGGACCGGGACAATCACCCCCTGCTCGAACAGAGCCTGGACAGCCCCCAACAGGGCTTGCCAACACCCCGGAGGGAGTCTCAGATTTGAGGGGCAAAACCTGTCCGGGGGCAGGGTACAGAACTCTATCTTGTACCCGGACGACACCACCTCTCGCATCTAAAGATCCGAGATGCGGGCGCACCACCAGGCCGTGAACCCCAAAAGCTGACCCCGCACCCGAGCGTCGGGCGGGGGCAACCCATCATGCAGAGGCGGGCTTCTCCTCCGCCTTCCCGGACTTACGCTGCCAGGAACGCTTCTGGTTCCTTGCGGCAGCCTTGCCAGACCGAGGACCCGCGCCCGCCGCACGAAAAAAACGCTTCTGGGTAGAGAAAGAGGGACCCTGTTTTCGGCGTTGCTCCCGCCGCTTGGGTTCCGGAAGAAAGGTACTCTTCCCCCCTGTGAAATCCTTAATTATCTCATCTAGGGAAGCCCCAAACAGCCGACCGCCCTGAAACGGCAGTTCCGTGAGACCCTTCTTCGATGCATGGTCACCCGACCAGCAACGCAGCCAGAGAAGCCGTCTAATGAAAACTGCTAGTTTTGACAGCATGCGAGCTACGTTCAAGGCCGCGTCGTAGAGGTACCTGAGACCCTGCGCCAGCTGGTCAGCCAGCTGCACTGACTCTGAAGGAACCGCGAGGTCCCCCAAATTCTTGTGCAACACTGTCGCCCACTCCGTGAGCGACTGCGCCACCATTGCTTATGCCAGTACCGGCCGCATGGCCGCCCCCGCCACCAGGAACATAGCCTTGGACACCGCCTCCATCCGCCTGTCGGCTGGATTTTTAAAAGATGGAGAACTCTCCATTGGGATAGTGGTAGCCTTGTTCAGGCGGGCCACCGGCGGGTCTACCCCGGGGGACACCCACTTTTGCAACAAGCTATCCTCAAAAGTATAGTGCACAGAAAAGCGTTTTGGTAATGTGAACGAATTCTGAGGACGCTGTCATTCCTTATAGACAAACTGATCAAAATATGGCACATAAGGGAAAACCTGTGGGACCCAAAGGTGTAAGCCACCTCCTGCGACGTCCCAGCCTGGCCCAAACGCAGCGTCTCGCAGATGGCAGCCACCAGGGAGCCCACCAACGCCTTTTCCTGCGCTACAGTGGCCCCCTGCTCCTCCTCACCATCAGAAGGGTCCAACTCCTCATCTGACAAATCCTCCTCAGAGAATGGGGGAGGGGGTGGACGCTTCTTCTCCACCCCCCTACCACGGACCGGTTCCACCTGGGTAAGAAATTCTTCCAGAAGTGAAGTTAACTTCTCTAGTGAGACTACAGCACCGCCGGAGCCTCATCGGAAACTTCCGGGACAGCCACCCCCATTTCAGCCGCCATTGCGCACCCCCCGGGACACTTGTGAGGCCTACAGCCCGCAAGCCCTCCACAATGCCACCACTCAGCTGCCCCTGCACAGCGGCCTGGAAATACACAGGAGGACCCGCACCGCGCCGCCACCAGCACCCCAGGGAGAAGCCAGCTATACTTGCTGAAACGTCTGTCTCCTGCCGTTTCTGCCTCCACTACTGCTGCTGCTGAGAGATCCCACCACATGTGCCGACCGCGCCGCGCAGAAGGAGGAAACGGCACCAACGCACATGCTGTTTGCCCATCAGGAGACCAACCAAAAATGGCCACCGAGCGGTCACTAGAGGCCAAAACCACCACAAATTGGCCATGACTACGGCAAAATGGCGGCCGGCCCAGAAAAAATGGCGGCAACAGCCGCATGGCCAGGGGACCCACCTACACCCAGTCATGGGGGGTAGACACCCGCCAGCCCCCAGACGGGCGCAGCGGGTAGCCACCCGAGACAGACCTGCCGCCCCTACAGGTGGGGAGGGAGCTGCTGGCCATGCGACACCTCGACGCGAGCCGCAGCCCGGTCACTCAGTGCGCTGGCGGGACGTTTAACCCGCCGGCCGCCCCGCATGGAACGACCCCGCAGGCAGCTAAGGGACGGCTCACATCCGTCAGCTGCGCTGGGGAGACTACCTGAACCTAAATATCTCCAGCCTGTCACCCAGCTGGCTGCTTGATTGCATTCTTCATCAGATAGCTTGAGCAAAACAAAAACCTTTGGGGAACCGTAGATCCCAGCAGGGAGCCAGGTCCTACTCCTTGCACTAGGCAGATAAAACTGAAGTGCTAGCAGGGCGGAGGGGGTTGTGCAGAGTGAGGACTGCCCCCTGGGAGGGGCTAGCTGTGCTTTTTTGTCTGAACTATGTTCTGCCTAGTCTACTCCTGGTAAATGGTGCATACCCCACATGTCAAGATTAAGAGGCTGCGTCCGTCAATGAATGAAAAAGTAATAAAAAAATATATTTATATGTATAAAAGATTGAAAGCCTATAAAAAATACCAATATACCAGTGGAGGGGTCAGAGGGCACCCGCACGGTGTTGGGAGATGTAACGTACGGCACACCGGCGGCACCCAGGGTGGGCGCGGGCGCACGTGTGTTGAATGTGAGTGGGTTATTGCAAAGATTACTGTGGAAAAAGGAAAAGAAGGGGGAATGATGAGTGTGCTGTATAAACAAACCGTGAATTGGAGAATGATGAATAAGAGATGAGGAAAGGAAGATGTGAAACAGAGTTCAAGTGAACAGAAGTAGAAGTGAAATTAGATAGATATAAGAATAGAAGCCCACCCGTTGGTGGGGTGCAAAAGAAAAGGAGGAAGTGAACGTAAAAGAAAGGGAAAGACTGGGGATAAGTGAATACCTGTGTGGAGTGATGGTGGGAACCAGACTGCAAGCTGTGGCTGCAGTATGTGCAGGATGTCTGGTGTGCCCAGTCCCAGCCAGGATGACGCCTGATATAGGCCCTCTGACCCCTCCACTGGTATGTTGGTATTGATCCTAGGCTTTCAATCTTTTATACATATATATAGTATCTCACAAAAGTAAGTACACCCCTCACATTTTTGTAAATATTATATTATATCTTTTCATGTGACAACACTGAAGAAATTACACTTTGCTACAATGTAAAGTAGTGAGTGTACAGCTTGTATAACAGTGTAAATTTGCTGTCCCCTCAAAATAACTCAACACACAGCCATTAATGTCTAAACCATTGACAACAAAAGTGTGGGACCAATTAGCCATTTTCCCTCCCCGGTGTCATGTGACTCATTAGTGTTACAAGGTCTCAGGTGTGAGTGGGGAGCAGGTGTGTTAAATTTGGTGTTATCGCTCTTACTCTTTCATACTGGTCACTTGAAGTTCAACATGGCACCTCATGGCAAAGAACTCTCTGAGGATCTTAAAAAAAGAATTGTTGTTCTGCATAAAGATGGCCTAGGCTATAAGAAGATTGCCAAGACCCTGAAACTGGGCTGCAGCACTGTGGCCAAAACCATACAGCGGCGTAACAGGACAGGTTACAAACAGAACAGGCCTCGCCATGTTCGACCAAAGAAGTTGAATGCACATGCTCAGCGTCATATCCAGAGGTTGTCTTTGAGAAATAGACGTATGAGTGCTGCCAGCATTGCTGCAGAGGTTGAAGGGGTGAGGGGTCAGCCTCTCAGTGCCCAGACCATACGCCGCACACTGCATCGAATTGATCTGCATGGCTGTCATCCCAGAAGGAAGCCTCTTCTAAAGATGATGCACAAGAAAGCCCGCAAACAGTTTGCTGAAGACAAGCAAACTAAGAACATGGATTACTGGAACCATGTCCTGTGGTCTGATGAAACCAAGATAAACCTATTTGGTTCAGATGGTGTCAAGCGTGCGTGGCGGCAACCAGGTGAGGAGTACAAAGACAAGTGTGTCTTGCCTACAGTCAAACATGGTGGTGGGGGTGTCATGGTCTGGGGCTGCATGAGTGCTGCCGGCACTGGGGAGCTACAGTTCATCGAGGGAACCATGAATGCCAACATGTACTGTGACATACTGAAGCAGAGCATGATCCTCTCCCTTCGGAGACTGGGCCGCAGGGAAGTAATCCAACCTGATAACGACCCCAAACACACCTCCAAGACGACCACTGCCTTGCTAAAGAAGCTGAGGGTAAAGGTGATGGATTGGCCAAGCATCTACAGACCTAAACCCTATTGAGCATCTGTGGGGCATCCTCAAATGGAAGGTGGAGGAGTGCAAGGTCTCTAACATCCACCAGCTCTGTGATGTCATGCTGGAGTGGAGTGGAAGAGGACTCCAGTGGCAACCTGTGAAGCTCTGGTGAACTCCATGACCAAGAGAGTTAAGGCAGTGCTGGAAAATAATGGTGGCCACACAAAATATTAACACTTTGGGCCCAATTTGGACATTTTCACTTAGGGGTGTTTTGTTGCCAGCGTCTTAGACATTAATGGCTGCGTGTTGAGATATTTTGAGGGGACAGCTAATTTACACTGTTATACAAGCTGTACACTCAGTACTTTACATTGTAGCAAAGTGTAATTTCTTCAGTGTTGTCACATGAAAAGATAGAATAAAATATTTACAAAAATGTGAGGGGTGTACTCACTTTTGTGAGATACTGTATATATATTTTTATTTTTTAGCTGTACCACGGATTTTCTCCTGATGAGTGGCTAAAGGCCACGAAACGTGTAGAGCCTCTTTATGCCGTGTGTCATCTACTTCAACTGAATCTAGGTTTATGGAACATAAAAATACATTGGTCAACCCCATCAGGGTCAACAAGGGCTTAGGCCATACTGATTCATTCTGCCTGTTTTTTTAACGTGTATATAATATACAATTATTATTGATGGATTGGGGCCATGTATAATGTACTTAATTCTCTTTACTGCGGTTGTATTATCTCTATCCAAGTAACATTGTTTCCAAGATGAATTGTATGTGTGTACAACTTTTTTTGTGAACTTTTATGTGCCTAATAATAAACAATCAACTTGTTACAATTTTTTACAATCTTTTACCATATTCATCAATTTATCCTTTATCCACCATATAGCCTCATCTAAAGTCCCAGCCGCCTCTTCCTGTGCCCGGTGCACAATACGTTACTACATAGGCAGAGCCCCGTTCTGCCTCTGTGCACCACGATTGTGGGTGGCCGGCGGACATCGAGTCCGCCCGACCCACGGGCACGCAATCTCGCATGCACGGACCGAGCTGACCTGCCACAGTATATCTGTGTGAGCTGGTCGGTAGGTGGTTAAATAACAAACATGTCATAAATACCTGCTCTGGAATTGTTTTGCACAGAGCAGCCCAAATCCAACTCTTCTCCGGTCCACGCCGGCAGTCTTGGCTCCTCCTTCCTGCCCGGTGCTCCCACAGCAAGCAGCTTGCTGTGGGGGCACCCAAGCAGGGGCACTCCCGAGCCGTGGCTTTATGTCCATTCACATATGGAGCTGCAGCTCGACCCGTCGCCTCGGTCTCCTGATTGGCTCACTGGCTGTGACTGCCAATGGCTTCCCGCTGCTGCCAAAAGCCAATCAGGGGTGCGAGTCCCCGGATAGGCAAGGTTCTTGTGGGCATCGCTGGATTGAAAAGGAGGCTCGGGTAAATATTGGGGGCTGCTGCACACAGAAGGATTTTTAACTTCATGCATAGTATGCACCTTCTGCCTTTACAACCACTTTAACCTCCAAGATTGACAATGCTGCTGTCCAAAGGTGCCTCCTGTGCTCCTTCATCCAGGGCATGGGGGAGGGGGGCTTCTTAATACAGGAGGTGTGTTACTGGCCAGATCACCAGGTGAAAACAGAAACCACTTTAATCCAAGGACGTTCTATGACGAGGGAAAAAAAATTAGGAAATAAAAACTGGCGCGTCTTTTTTTTTTTTGCTAAAAAAATTCCCCAAAATGCCACTATTTGTACCAGGGACCTAAGATTTGCCCTCTATTACTTTTCTGGGGACAACCCAAAATTTGGGATTTTCTTTTTACTTTCAATGATAATGGTAAACAGAAGAAATAGAGAGGGGGGAACTCCCCGACTGGGGGTCTAATTCATCTCCTCTCTATTCACAACTAAAACAAATTTTGTTTTTAGTTTTACTTTAACTGCTTGCCTACTGGACATTTTTACCCCCTTCCTGCCCAGGCCAATTTTCAGCTTTCAGTGCTGTCACACTTTGAATGACAATTGCGCGGTCATGCGACGCTGTACCCATATGACATTTTTATCATTTATTTCACACAAATAGAGCTCTCTTTTGGTGGTATTTAATCACCACTGGGGTTTTTATTTTTTGCTAAATAAACAAAAAAAAGATCGAAAAAACACAACGTCTATCATAGTTTGTTATATCATTTTGCAAATAGGTAATTTTTCTCCTTAACTGATGTGCGATGATGAGGATGCACTGATAGGTAGCACTGATGCGGCTGCACTGATAGGTGGCACGGATGAGGCTGCACTGATAGGTGGCACTGATGAGGCTGCACTGATAGGTGGCACTGATGCGGCTGTACTGATGCGGCTGCACTGATAGGTGGTACTGATGAGGCTGCACTGATAGGCGGCACTAAGAGGTGGCATTGAGAGACTGCACTGATGAGGCTGCACTGATAGGCGGCATGGAGAGGTGGCACTGATGGGCACTGCTAAGTGACACCTATGATAAGGCACTGATAGGTGGCCCTGGTGGGCACTGATTAGCAGTACTGATGGGCACTGATTAGCAGCACTGCAGGGCACTGATGGGCAGCACTGGTCGGCACTAAGGGGACTGATGTCCCTCTAACAGAAGCCGGTTCACAACTTTTTTTTTTTCCTCACACTGACAGCGCAAGGGGAAAAAAAAGCAGATGACCGGCTTCTGTTTACTTCTGTGATCAGCTGTCCAGTACAAAAGTCTCCAGTACAGATGTCATCTACTAAATGCTCTCCTCACATCTACTTTTGGGTGCAGTTGGGTTTTAAATCAATATGCCTATCCTGCCACCACCTAATAACTACACTCCTTTTTTCTCAATCCGCTCATCCCCTGCAGTTTACTGCCCTTTTGTATCATTTAACCCTCCCTCCTAGATTGTAAGCTCTAACGAGCAGGGTCCTCTGATTCCTCCTGTATTGAATTGTATTGTAATTGTACTGTCTGCCCTAATATTGTAAAGCGCTGCGCAAACTGTCGGCGCTATATAAATCCTGTATAATAATAATATGAGCTCCATATGGAGAGGCGTTATCTAATAGCCTATGCCAGCGTTTCTCAACCAAGCTGCCATTTGGATTCCCTCCTGGCTGTCATTTGGGTTCCCCCTGGGATGCAATTTAGGTTCTCCCAGGATGTCATTTGGGATCCTATCAGGGCTCATCTCTTAGCAGCTCCCATCTCAGTGCTTAGCTGTTGGATGATTGTCACCAATCATTGATCCCTCAGTGGTTTACCTGGTGATCATTTCCTGCTCATCAGTCCCGCCTACAGTCAGCCCCTTCTGGCTATTTAAACTGCCTGGTTCATTCCTTTCGTGCCTTCGCCTTGGTCAACATATCTGGAGATTCTCTGCTGTGTTCCTCTGAAAGACTTTGCCCGGCTGACGTCCCTTCTGGTTCCTGATCCTGTTTTTCCGCCACCAACTACACTGATGTCTGGTTTCCTGATCACTGGCTTGTCTGACTATCCGCATTGGCTTCCCATCCTGGCTTATGTTTTGACATTTACTGATCTGTACCATTTTTACCACTACATTAAAAGGTGTGATTTTTACTGCATTTCTGTCTCTGTCTGATTCATGATTCCTGACAGATCCACCCGGGCTGCAATTTGGGTTTGCCTGGGCTGTCATTTGGGTTACCCCCGGGCTGTCATTTGGATTCACCCCGGTCTGCAATTTTGGTTCCACATCAGCCTGCCATGTGGGTTCCCCCTAGAGTGCTATTTAGGTTCGTCTGAATGGCTGTTTGGGTTTGCCTGGGGTGCCATTTGGGTTTATCCCCGGGCTGCCATTAGGGACCCCCCCGGGCTGTCAATTTGTTTCACCCAGTATGTCATTTGGGTTCCCCCCAGGCTGCAATTTGGGTTCCCCCTAGGGTGCCATTTGGGTTCGCCAGGCTGCCTGTCTGGGTTAACCCAGGGTTCCATTTGCATTTAAAAGCCAAAAATAAATCTGTGCTGACCTTTTAAAGAAACTGCTGTAACTCTAATCCTGGAAGTAGGATGCAAAATACTATGTACGAAAATGGTGCGCTATTCCTTTATCGTCCGCGTTGGAAAAATGTATAAGTGAACAAAAATATTCCCTGGAATGCTCCAGTATTCACTTGTGTGTGTGCTGAATAGCAATATGAATCACAATAAAGTGTAAATGAAACTATATGAAATATGTTTGAAAACACACCCCAAACAAACATGCAAACAACTGAAACATCGAATGTATATAGTGAAAAATGAAAACAAAAAATTCCTTTACAAAGGAAATATAATTATATTATATTGTCCACTGGAACGTGCTCTGTGCTCCACGATGAAAAAAATTCCACAGGTGCTCCTCTGTGAGGTGCTCCTAGATGAGAGTGGATGGACTCTTACCACAATGTGTTGATCCCGATTACAGAGATCAAAGAAATCCTACCAAACGGGTTTCCTAAGCACTCATATCAATAGACCCAATTATCCACATCACACACTGCATGGAAAAGCTCATCTATTGGCCAAACATGAAATAGGGAGAAATCTCAGAGTGTGAATCCGTAAAAACGATTTATTAAAACAAGAGGACTTACGAGAAAGTAGTAGCAAGAAAGAAAGATGGCTGCGGTGTCACCCGTCTAATCGGCCGGGATAACGTCGCACGTGCCGGAAGTACAAATTACACAGTGCCACCAGAGGGAGCAATGCATGTATAAAAAACAAACAATGGAGGTTACCAAGAACCGTAAATGATGGAAACAAAAAGAATTAAAAAATAGGAAATGAAAAAATAAAAATGGTTAAAACCACAAATTATTCACGATCGTGAAAAAATATCTGCCTGCATTGTCGCTATCTAGCGGTTACAAAAAGGTATTACATGAACTATTATACGGCACACTAATATAGTCAATACTATACGATGTATACAGCAGTGTTACTATGGCATTTAAAATGGGAAGGGGGTTTGGAAGACAACTATCAATGTAGTACAAATTTGAACATACATGAAAGTGATATACCCATGTGTGTAAACTAAGAACAGTGGCAGCACCGCTCCCCTAATCCATGCGTCCGCCCCCTCAATCTACATCATGCACGGTTGCCGCACCCCTAATCCATGCATCCGCCCCCTAGCCTACGTGCAGGGGCGCCACCCCCTAGTCCATGCGTTCAGCCCCCTAACCTACATGCAGGGCGCATGGGCACAGACCCCCTAATCCATGCATCCGGCCCCCATATCAACCTGCAGGGCGCCGAACGTATGGATTCCAATGGGGGTTTTATTTTTCTTTTGAAGCACATGATTAGAGCCTGAGGCTTCAGAAAAGGGTGGGCTGCTCTGCGCCCCGGAGACCACCCACTTGTGTGACAAATTAATATTCGCTATTGTCTTCCTGATTCTCCTACCAGCCAATCAGGAAGCAGCTCCTGAGACCCGAATGGCCAGGGAGTGTTAGGACTCCCAATCGGATCTCAGGACACACTTCCTGTTCAGCCTGGGGACGGGGAGGAGATTAGCCCGGCTCTTCATTCCCCCTGCCTCCTATGTTAAGGTTAGTCTCCGATACCACCTTCTCGTCCAACTAACGCCCAGGGGGGTCATTGGTGTGCTTGCGGCGGTCACCGTCTTTCCATCCGCCGTTCATCTCTTGTGGGGGGGTTGCTTGCTTCCCGACTGTCCATTGGTGATGTGGATGGCGTTTGTTTGCCCCCCCCCCGAATAATTTAGCACCAGCCGCCACTAAGGATATAGTGAATCACTGTCTTCGGAATCAACTTTTTAAAGGAGTTGAATTAAGATAAAAAGCCTTCTGTGTGCAGCAGGCGCCTTAGCACCCCCTAATACTTATTTGAGCCCCATCTCTGTCCAGCGATGTTGCCGGAGCGTCTCATCTGCCCGGGACTCTCCCTCCTCATTGGTTGAGACAGCACAGTGGCCCCATTGATTCCTGCTGCTGTCAATCAAAATCAGTCAGCCAATCAGGGAAGAGAGGGGGCGGGGCTCCATGTCTGAATGGGCACAGGGAGCTGTGACTCGGCTTGGATGCCTCCCCATATCAAGCTACTTGCTGTGGGGGGCACTCGGCAGGAGGGAGGGCCAGAAGCTCAGGCGGGGGAACCCGAGAAGAGGAGGATCCGGGCTGCTCTGTGCAAATCCACTGCAACAGAAGAGGTAAGTATAACTTGTGTGTTATTTTTAAAGCAAAGAAAAAAAAAGAGACTTTACAATCACTTTAACTTTTTTAAAAATCAATCTTTTTAAAACGACAGGAAATTATAAAAATGTATTCTATTGGGGACACAGTAAATTGCCTAACTAAAAATCAACTATTATTAATGAATGAGTTTATGTCCTATTCAATGTTGAGTCCCAATGCATAGTGGCATCTCAAGTCATAAATCCATTTTGTTTCACATCGGGAGAAATGTCTTTTAAGATTGTCCCCTGCCCAATAGGGGGAGTATTTTTTGATGCCTATAACCTGAAGGGAGGCGGGGACCCCTTTTGTGAACTTGTCAGAATGTTTGGATACACTATGGGAAGGGCATCCTTTTCTGATGTTGTTCAGATGGTCACATATACAAACGTTCAGGCTGGGTTCACACTGGCGCGACCACAGACATCGCATGTGATTGGCGCTGCATTGCTGTGCAGATTACATGCGATGTCTGTGCAATGCAAATTCGGCCATGCAAACTGTATGGCTGAAATGACATCGCTTTAACAACAAAATGGTGCAGGACTCTTTTTTAGGTCCGCACTGAAATCGGATCGATTCCTGTACCATTTCACAGTTGGCACTGCGATCTGTGAACTGATTTGGGGGTTTCATTAACTTTACATTGACACCTGCAGCGGTTCGCAGAAGTCAATGTGAACTGCCTGCGATTCAGGTGTGATACGGGAACCCGCACAGGAATCACAGGGTTTCCCACATCACACCAGTGTGAACTCAGCCTGAGTGCCCGTGTGGTCCTCCATTACTGGAGCACCAATAAAACATTGCCGCAAGGTTTCATTTCCGCAAGGAAATTATAAAAATTAATTCTATTGGGGACACAGTAAATTGCCTAACTAAAAATCAACTATTATTAATGAATGAGTTCATGTCCTATTCAATGTTGAGTACCAATGCATAGTGACATCTCAAGTCATAAATCTATTTTGTTTCACGTCGGGAGAAATGTCTTTTAAGATTGTCCCCTGCCCAATAGGGGGAGTATTTTTTGATGCCTATAAACTGAAGGGAGGCTGCGATTCAGCTGTGATACGGGAACCCGCACAGGAATCACAGGGTTTCCCACATCACACCAGTGTGAACCCAGCCTGAGTGCCCGTGTGGTCCTCCATTACTGGAGCACCAATAAAACATTGCCGCAAGGTTTTCTAGGCATGGGAAAGGCCAAAAGAAGAAAACTAGAAGAAGCAGGGGAGAAAGAAGGAAACAAAAAGAAAGAAAGAGATAAGAGTTTAACCACTTAAGGCCCGGAAGGATTTCCCATGTTAAGACCAAAGCACTTTTTGCTATTCAGCATTGATGTCCTTTTTTTCCTCACAAATAGAGCTTTCTTTTGGTGGTATTTGATCCCCTCTGCGTCACTTCTGATCACCGCTTTTAAGAAAAAAAGAGCGACAATTTTGAAAAAAAACAAAACAATATTCTTTACTTTTTGTTAAAATACAAAACCAAAAAAAAAAAATATATACCGTATTTGCCGGCGTATAAGATGACTCTCTACTTTTCCTGTTAAAATATAGGGTTTGGGTTATACTCACCGTATAAGACTACCCCTCTTCCGCAATCTCAGCGTGGCTTGTGAGGAGACTTCTATCAAAGAAGTCAATGTAAGCCGCGCTGAGATCGCCCTGAAAATAGTGCAGGAAGCATTTTTCTAAGTCAGAGCGAAGCGATTCGCTCCTATTAGAATGGTTCCATTGCACAGCATTGAGACGACTTGTCAGGCGACTCAAGTTGCCTGACAAGTCGCCTAGATGTGAACGGGCCACTTTTTTACATTTGGTGGTCACAAGCTAAAAGCATTTTTTTTTGCTAGAGAATTAGTTAGAACCCCCAAACATTATATATATTTTTTTCAAACACCCTAGAGAATAAAATGGCGATTGTTTCAATACTTTTTGTCACACGGTATTTGCGCAGCGGTCTTTCAAGTGCAATTTTTTTGGAACAATTTTACTTTTTTGAGTTAAAAAATAAGACAACAGTAAAGTTAGCCCAATTTTTTTGCATATTGTGAAAGAGGATGTTACGCCGAGTAAATAGATACCATACATGACATGGTTGAAAATTGCGTGCACTCGCGGAATGGCGACAAAGTCCTGTATTTAAAAAGTTCCATAGGCGACGCTTTAAAAATTTTTATCGGTTACCAAGTTAGAGGTGCAGAGGAGGTCTTTTGCTAGAATTATTGCGCACACTCTGGCGATCGCAGCGATACCTCACATGTGTGGGTTGAACACCGTTTTCATATGTGGGTGCGACTTACGTATGCGTTTTCTTTGGTGCGCGAGCTCGCGGGGACGGTGGCGATTTAAATCTTTTTTTTTTATTTATTTATTTATTTTTAGCACTGTTCCTTTAAAAAAAAATAAAAATCTGATCACTTTTATTGCTATCACAAGGAATGTAAACATCCCTTGTGATAGTAATATATGGGGACAGGTACTCTTTTTGGAGGGCCGGGGGGTCTAAAAGACCCCCCATCCCTCCTTTGCACTTCACAGTATTCAGATCCCCAAAAACGGCGATTCTGAATACTGTCACTTTTTTAAAATTGGCGCCATTAGCCGCCGAGTAAACCGGAAGTGACGTTGTGACGTCGCTTCTGGAATTTGCCGAAGGAGACCCGATCGGAGCCGATTAAGGCTTTTGTCAGGTCTCCTTCCAGCCGGCGGACACGCCGTATCGTTGCTCTGGTCTCCCGGTGGGATGGGAGGCCGGAGAAGAGCGGTGGAAGGCGGCAGGAGGGGGGGATGTCCCCTCCCGCCCCCTGGGGTAACGACCGAGCGGCTCCCGAGCCGGATCGGTCGTTACCCCTGGATAGCCAACCGCCAGCTCTAAAAATTGACACCGGGATATAGCCTGCAGGTGCATGCTATGTCCCGGGAGAGCCACTCAAACCCGACCGCCGCCTATTTACGGCGCTGGTCGGGAAGTGGTTGTGAACCGGCCCTAATCCCCGGCATATAAGACGACCCCCGACTTTTGAGAAGAGCTTCAGGGGTTAAAAAGTCGTCTTATACGCCGGCAAATACGATATATATATATATATAAAACTAATTTATTCATCAGTTTTGCCCGATTTATATTCTTCCTCATTTCTGTGGTAAAAAAAAAATCACGATCGCCATTTATTGATTGGTTTGTGCAAAAGTTGCCGCGTTTACACACCATGAGAATTCAATTTATGGCCTTTTTACTATTTTTTTTGTACTAGTAATGGCAGCGATATTTATTGGGACTGAGATATTGCAGCGGACATGTCGGAAATTTTTGACACTCGTTTTGGGACCAATGACATTTATACAGCGATCAGAAATTTAAATGTCCACTGATTACTGTGTAAATGTCATTGGCAGTGAAGGGGTTAACCTGCAGGGGGAGATCTAGGGGTTAACTGTGTTCCCTAGGCGTGTTCTAACTGTGAGGGGGCTGGGCTGCCAGGAGCATAAGAAATCTAACTGATCCTAGTGACAGGAATCGGTAGATCTCTTAGATGCTGCCTGACAGAGCGGGGAACCACCGTGTTTACATCGTCGGTTCCCCGTTTTTCTTCTGTGCCAGGCAACCGCGGGTAGCCAGTGGACATCAAGTCAGGCCATACTGCTGGACAGCGCGGCGGGCATGCACGAGACCGCCGTTTATAGACGGTGATTTGCGCTATCCATCCACTCTGCGGCAGTAAAGGTACATGAGCCGGTCCGGAAACCGGTTAAGGGCATCTTTAATCTCAGTGGAGCTGTCCTCACTCAATCAGAAAAGAGGTTCTCAATAAGGGTCTCAAATTTGCACATGATCACAGTGGGAGCTGGTGCTCAATATTTTGGGGGAGAGGGTGGCAAAATAACCATCCACACGGGAGACGGGTGGTGGCGATCAGCACCACCCACGGATAAGGGGAGGTGGGGATAGTCATTCTTAAGAAGGAGGACTATATCAAGGAAATGGATAATCTGTTATTGGACAGAGGAAGATATGAAGTTTTAAAATGGGACCCAACCTGTAAATATAAAAAAACAACTAGAGAAAACCATTAAAAATGGTTACATCAATGGAATTATTGACAAAAAGGAAAAAAATTCTAAGTTCCCTTGGCCCCTGCAGGATCCCAATTGTGTATTATCTCCCAAAGGTTCACAAAAATCCCACCAAACCTCCAGGGAGATCTATCATGAGTGGGATCGATTCTCCTACCTCACATATAGGAAAATATGTACAGTGCATCCGGAAAGTATTCACAGCGATTCACTTTTTCCACATTCTGTTGTTACAGCAGTATTCCAAAATGGATTCAATTTATTATTTCCCTCAAAATTCTACAAACAATCCCCCATAATGACAACATGAAAGAAGTTTCCTTGAAATCTTTGCAAATTTATTAGAAATAAAAAATCCCATGTACATACTGTAAGTATCACAGGCTTTGCCATGAAACTCATAATTGAGCTCAGGTGCATTCGGTTTCCACTGATCATCCTTGAGATGTTTCTACAACTTAATTGGAGTCCACCTGTGGAAAATTCAGTTGATTGGACATTATTATATAAGGCCCCATGTCAGAGCACAAACCAAGCCATGAAGTCCAAGGAATTGCCTGTACACCTCTGAGACTGGATTGTATGGAGGCACAGATCTGGGGAAGGGTACAGAAACAGTTTTGCAGCATTGATGGTCCCAATGAGCACAGTGGCCTCCATCATCCATAAATGGAAGAAGTTTGGAACCACCAGGACTCTACCAAGAGCAGGCCACCCGGTCAAACTGATTGATCGGGGGAGAAGGGCTTTAGGGAGGTGACCAAGAACTCGATGGTCATTCTGACAGAGCTCCAGCATTTCTCTGTGGAGAGAGGAGAACCTTCCAGAAGAACAACCATCTCTGCAGCACTCCACCAATCAGACCTGTATGGTAGAGTGGCCAGACTCCTCAGTAAAAGGCACAAGACAACCCACCTGGAGTTTTCCAAAAGGCACCTGTGGACTTTCAGACCATGAGAAACAAAATTCCTTGGTCTGATGAAACATAAGATGGAACTCTTTGGCAACGGCGGCTGGTCAATAGGGGTCGCTTTGGCGCTGCCTCCCCGCTGGGAAAGAAAAAGGAAAAAAAGAAAAAAAGTCAGCCTGACCCCCTAAAGGTGGCACCGATAAATTGTTTTTTTTTTCCACTCCTTGCTGTCTACTGACAGCAAGTAGTGAGCCTATTGGTCAGTTCTAAAAGTGCATGTATGCATGCGCATACATACACTGATTGGCTGCCCTGAGCCAGTGACTGCCAGTGATTGGACAGTTTCAGGTGCGGTGGGTGGGGGTGGGACTGTGGCGGTTCCTGTCCATCCTCCTCGCAGATGAGACGAGCGACGAGTCAGTGTGCACCTCCCCTCTCCGGCCTCCCGCCTATCCGACTCTGAGGAGTAGTGGCCTAGTGGGTCCTCCGTCCGACACAGTGACTGCCAGTGCTTCTGCCAGCAGCCAGACAGTGCCTGCCAGTGCCACATAGGGTTGCCACATCATCCCTTTAATCACACAGGTTCTGTGGATGATCAAGTTGGTAATTAAACTCACTTGGTGACTTATCTGCATTAAATTAGCCTCAGAAAAACCTGTGTAATTCAGATGTGTCCTGGATTAAAGAGATGATGTGGCAACCCTAGTGCCACAGCAGTGCCAGCCAGAGACCACCTGGTCCAACCCACTCACCACTCCAGTCCAGTCAGTCGTCTCCTCATTAGCCTGAGTGGAGCCGTGGCCAGCCGAGACCGAGAGCTGACCACAAGCCTCACCTCACCTGCCTGCCCTGAAGAGTGAAGGCCTGAAGCCAGGCTGCCAGGTACCTGTGATGCTTAGCTGTATAGTGTATACTGTGTACTGGCTGCATTATACCCCACCTGTGATGCTGAGCTGTATACTGTGTCCTGTGATGATGAGCTGTATACTGTGTCCTGTAATGCCAAGCTGTATACTCCTGACACAATATGTGGAATACAGAGGACGGAGTGGGTGGATTCTATAAGGGGTGGGGCTTATAAGTAGGAGTCAAAAAGGAAGGGCAGAGCCTGACTGGCAAGCATCATGTCTAGAGGTAACCAGACACCGCCCATCACCTGGCCAATACCATCCCTACAGTGAAGCATGGTGGTGGTAGCATCATGCTGTGGGATGTTATTCAGCGGCAGGAAATGGGAGACTAGTCAGGATCAAGTGAAAGATGAATACAGGAGGGGGGCGTGACCGGATGTAATCAGAGCAAGCTGTGTGTTCCCAGAGCTCCGCATTCTCCTGACTTTCTCCGCTTATAGGAGCCACGGATCCGCTCAAAAGTCTTCCCATCGCCGGTGTCTTCTCTCCCTGACAAGGCAGATGTCAAAAAAGACGGGCAAGGGTGTCTGGAAAGCCCACCAGGACAAGCCGCAGACACACTCAAGGGCTGGAGCGGGGCAAGGCCCCGCCTCCGCCATCTTGTCTCCTCAGTTGGGGGAATGGCAGTGTGCCAAGCAGTCGCACATGGAGCCGGCACCAGGAATGACATCCTCCTGCTGTGGGACTCTGCAGGCTGAATCGCTCGAGGCGCAGCTGGAGATATCTGCCATCATGGGACCGATCCTGGACACAATAGCAGCAAGTAAGGTTGAGGTGAAGGTGAGCATAGATAAGCTCTCCACGGAGTGTGCGCTCATCCACCATGACCTAGACAAGATCAGGGGTAGACTCACAGAGGTGGAGGAGAGGGTCTCATCTGTGGAGGACACGTCGGTGTCCCATGGCACTCAGCTGGCTGAACTGACTGAGCTGGTCAAGGCGCTGCAGCGTAGGGCCGACGACGCAGAAGACCGCCAGCGCAGGAATAATGTGAGGGTGGTGGGGCTCCCGGAGGGGGTGGAAGGTCCCAAGTCCGCGATCTTTGCCGAGAAATTCTTTACCCAACTACTGGGCCTGGAAAATCTGCCCCCCCACATACGTGGTGGAAAGGGCTCATCGGGTCCCTACCACGGCCTGCCCGCAAGGAGCTCCCCCAAAGCTCTTCCTGGTCAGATTTCTCAACTACAGAGACAGGGACTTGATCTTAGCAGAATCCAGGAAACACCAAGACCTCAAATATGAAAATGCCCGAGTGATGTTGTTTTCCGGACTTTTCCGCAGAAATCCAGAAGAAACGCCATTCCTTCACTGATGTCCGTAGGCGCATCCATACGGGACAAAGAAATCCAATACAGCATGCTGTATCCAAGCCAGCTCTGGGTCCAATATAAAGGCGCTGTACGTTTTTTCGACCATCCAGCTGAGGCATGCGACTGGCTGGACAAGTCGTTATAACCCGCTTCTGTGCAATTCCCCAGAGGACTGCTTCACATGGGTGCTATGGCTGGGTGAGTCTAATTACTGACTGTATCACCACACTCTGTTTATTCCCCAACTACACTGGTCTGTGCCTCTCCAGGGAAGTGACTCATTGAGGCTTTTTGGGATGGGGTATATGGACATATTGGCAGCTATATGTCTACCAGGCAGCAGTGATTTCACTTTCTGATACTTCTCCTGCACAACGTCACTGCCCTGGCTCCTGGGATAACTAAACAGGCCTCACCCGGAGGTACTCTGCAGAATTGCTAGCATGATACACCGTGGTCAGTTCCGGTCCATTGGGGGCAATATGCATGCACAAGCTCCATTTCATTGCCCCCGCTATGGAACTTATTATGGAGCCATTGTGCTCCCTATGTCACTACCTGCGATTTGTAATGACTGAGCTCCATACTCCGAACCCTAGGAGGTTCCGGGGTCACACGAAGAAGACACGGAACTTGCTGAACTTTTTATTATAGAAGGTTATTCTTACGCGGGTGTTAAGGGTTACAGGGATCAAGCCACTTATCAGACAGTTGTGTTGGGCTGTTTTTTGTTTTTTTTTGTTTTTGTTGTTTTCAGTTACCGATAGAATGGCGGGGGGGTATTTTTCCAGTTCTGACTGTTTGTCCTTTAACTCAGAATCTTTACAATGCCACTGCACCGGGTTCACAAAATTATTCCGTCCGGGGTGGTAAGAGTAAGATGATTCTTTATGTACATTTGTGCCTGTTTCATATAACTGTGTGTGGGGATGGCGGATAAGGTCACAATTGTCTCCTGGAATGTCAGGGGGCTGAACAATAAGATGAAAAGGGCTGCAGTGTTCCGTTATCTCAAAACGGTTAAGCCGCATATCTCCCTCCTACAGGAGACTCACCTGGAAAGAAATAACATCCTGACCCTGCGTAAACCGTGGGTTCAAAAATCATTTCACGCTACCTACTATACATTTGCCAGAGGAGTGTCCATCCTGATAAGCAGGGCAATACCATGCATAATCCACCAGGTGTTCTCGGACCCGGGGGCGCGAAATGTGGCAATTGCGCTAGATATGTATGGTAAGAGCTTCTTGTTGGTCAATGTGTATTTGCTTCCTCCTATCCAACCACAGCTTCACCCTACATATGGTTTTCAAGGCTGGAGGGAGGGTGGGTTGGAGACTTGCTACAGACTGGCTCCAAGACGAACAGGTGGCTACACTGGTGGAGACACCCTTGAAGGCATACTGGGCTCAAAATCAGGGATCTGCTGGCCCCCTCATAGAGTGGGATGCTTTCAAGTCGGTGGCTAGGGGGGAGTATATCTCTGCCATCAAGACAGCCCGAGTGAACCACAATGAGGTCTCCCAAACCCTGATGGATGCGCAGCGTGAATGTAAAGCGGCTTTTGCCGCATCCCCGTCAGAGTCCGCATACCTGGACCTAAAGGAAGCACGGCAGCTCCTGTCCCTGCATTATACCAATGAGGCCCGCTCTGATTCCAAACGCAAAGCATCTCCCCTGTTTGCGGAGGGCGACAAGAATGGGAAGCTCCTGGCTCTCTTGGTGGCCGGTGCTCAGTCACTTACTAACATCCCGGTCATAAAAACTAGTGCGGGGAGCATAGTGGAGGACCCTCAGGCAATAATGGATGAGTTTGTCTCATTTTTCTCCTCCCTATATGCCCCCATCCCCCCATATGAGGTTTCGGCCATGAACTCCCTTCTGGAGGGGCTACCATTCCACAGACTGTCGGACGGTGAGAGGGAGTCTTTAGAGGGTGAAATTACAGTTAAGGAGGTTGAAGCAGCGATCTTCTCCTTCCCCCCACACAAGGCCCCAGGGCCAGATGGTTTTCTGGACGATTTCTATAAAGTGCACACAGAACAGTTGGCCCCCCAGGCTTTGCTCCCTCTTTGAGACCTGTCTCAAGCAGGACGGGTTCCCCTCTTAATACTGCTGTCTAAACCGGGGAGGGATGCGCTCGAGTGATCCTCCTACCGTCCGACAGCTTTGCTCAACACAGATCTTAAAATCTTAACTAAAATTTTAGCAAATAGGCTGGCCAGAGTGATATCGTCCATAGTCAGCATGGATCAAACGGGCTTCATGCCAGGGAAATCTACTGATACCAACCTAAGGTGCTTATTCACGCACTTGCAATTCCCCACGCCGGACTCTCCCACTAGAATTATTGTCTCTATTGACATAGAAAAAGCCTTTGATTCTGTAGGCTGAGGCTACATGCCCAGAGTATTAGAGCTCATGGGCTTTGGTTCGCAATTCAGACATTGGATTTCATTGCTATACCGTTCCCCCAGGACAGCGATTAGATTGGGGAAAAACATATCCCCGTTCTTCGAGCTGGGACGAGGAATGAGGCAAGGTTGCCCTCTGTCCCCCTTTTTGTTTGCTCTGGTCATGGAACCTGTAGCCATGGCGCTGAGGACGACTCCGGGGATTGGGGCAATAGAGGTGGGAGGCATTCGGGAGTGCCTGGCTTTATATGCAGACAATTTGCTCCTCTTCCTCGGGGACCCTGAAACACTCTTGAGAACGGCCTTAGAGGTCCTGAACGAAATGGCCACCTTTTCAGGTCTTCGGGTGAACTGGACCAAGTTGTCTATCCTGCCACTAGACTCCAGGGCCTAAGACGTAGCAGACCCTACCCTCCCCCTTCAGTGGGTTTCCATGATAAAATATCTTGGGGTTAGGGTGACGGCGATTGTCTCAGACTACTACTCTCTCAATCTGGTGCCACTGTTGACCCTCCTGAAGATCAAGACACAGGCTTGGGTAAAGCTACCTCTGTCGTTGGTTGGTAGAATTAATCTACTAAAGATGAAGCTCCTACCGGTGATTTTATATCTCCTAAGACATGCCCCAACGTGGGTACCCAAATTTTTTTTCAAGAAAATCGAGGGTATCGTCAGCTCTTTCCTCTGGTGACCTAAATCACCTAGGATAGGCATCAAGGTCCTGCAGGAACCATGGGGTCGAGGAGGCCTCACCCTGCCGGACTGGCACAAGTACTTTCTCGCGGGCCAGCTGGTGTTTGCTCGCAGGTGGATGCGGACGGACAGTGAGCCACTGTCCTTGAAGCAGCTCACCTCTGGTCGTATGAGAGTTTAAGGTTGGCACTCTACAGGGGCGCTGGTTCGTATCTCCCGCTGACCCGAACCATGAAGTCCACTATCAGGGCCTGGGAACAGGCTGGGAAACTGCCGTGCCTCAGCTATTCTGGTGTTTCCCCCTCGTCACTGCTGTGCATGAACCCAAATTTTCCTGAATTTTATAAATTCTCGGACCCTATAGTCTGGGCTGTAAAATGAATGAAAACGCTAAAAGACATAATGTCAATGGGTCAGCTCCTGACATTTGATCAATTAAAAGCTAGGCATGATGTCCCTAACTCCTACTTTTTTAGATTCCTGCAGCTTCGTCATGCCTTTCAGACTCAGTTCCGGGAAACAAACATAGAATCCTTTCCCTCTGACCTAGAGAACCTTCTCTCCTCAGAGGACCTGCCCAAGGCCCTATCAATGGTCTACAAGGAACTATTTAAAAAATCACCACCGCAGCTGGTCAGTTATAGGGAGGAGTGGAGCCAAGAAGTCCCGGATATACAGTGAGAGGAGTGGGAGGAAGTATGGGATAGACCATTCAAACACCTGATCTCAGCAAGGGACAGATTGATACACTTCAAATTTCTACACAGAATATACCTAACCCCAGCAAGATTGGCTAGGGTGTTCCCCTCCTCTTCTGCCCAGTGCTGGCATTGTTCATGTACTGCGGCAGACGCATTACATATATTCTGGTCATGTCCCTAGGTTCAGGCTTTCTGGGAGTCAGTAGTTAAATGTATCTCTGAAATACTGTCAACTCCGATCCCCTGTGATATTAGAGTCTGTTTGCTGGGCCTGGTGGATGAGGTGGTTCCCTCCAGGGCCCTTAGGACGTTAATCAATATTCTAACATTCTACAGGAGGAAGGCAATTCTGCTCCAATGGAAGAAGCCCGGTGCTCCTGAGCTGCACTTTTGGAAATCCCTGGTGAACTCCATGATTCCCCACTACAAGGCAACGTACATGGAAAAAGGGTGTGAAAAAAAGTTTCATAGAGTGTGGCAGGCATGGTGTGAGTCCAGGTCCACGGCAGGTTAATGCAACCAGCTAGATCGGTAGCTGCATGACAAGTACACTATTAAGCCCCCTATCAGGAGCTATATATCCCGAGGTCAATTGGCCCTTACCTTTCTATAGATATCCCCATACTCACAGAAGCACCACTAACAGGCATAGAGAAGGGTAAAGCCCAGGCCAACCGAATGGTTCAGAATTTCTATCATGATCTTAGAGGGACCCGGTGGATCAGCCATCGGACGGACAGCAGACTGGAATTGGAGGGGGGGGGGGGTAGGGGGTTAGTGGGGTTGGTTGGGTTAGGTAGTGGAACTATGTTAGATAGTTTGTTCTTCTGGGCCCTGTGCAGCCAAATGTTGGGGGACTGTCCCCTTGTCTACCTCTTTTTAAAATCAATAAAAATAACTTCTTAATAAAAAAAAAAGATGAATACAGCAATGTACAGAAAAATCCTTGATGAAAACCTTCTCCAGAGCGCTCCGGACCTCAGAATGGGATGAAGGTTCATCTCCCAAGCGGACAATGACCCCAAGCACACAGCCAAGATAACAAAGGAGTGGCTATGGGACAGCTCTGTGAATGTCCTTGAGCGGCCCAGCCAGAGCCCAAACTTGAACCCCACTGAACATCTCTGGAGAGATCTGAAAATGGCTGGGTACCAATGCTCCCCATCCAACCTGATGGAGTTTGAGAGGACCTGCAAAAAAGAATGGGAGAAACTGCCCAAAATAGGTTTCCCAAGCTTGTAGCATCATACTCAAAAAGACTTGAGGCTGTAATTGGTGCCAAAGGTGCTTCACCAAAGTATTGAGCAAAGGCTGTGATTTTTTTTAGTTTTTTTTTTATTCTTACTAAATTTGCCAAGATTTCAAACCAACTTCTTTTACGTCGTCATTATGGGGTATTGTTTGTAAAATTTTGAGGAAAATAATGAATTTAAAGTAGAACTCCAGGAAAAAACTTTTTTTCCATGTCCTTGTTACTGATTTCCTACCTTCACCAACTATGCCATCCATCTTCTGCTGAGCTCTGTAGTTCATCTGCAATAGCTTGCTGAACTTGCTGAAAAAACGTTTTCCCCTGTGATTTCCTGTTTGCACGACCGCTGGAGCCTCTCCATCCTGTAGTGCAAGGCAGCGGTCTGACACGCCCACTTATAGTTTTTCTAACAGCGAGCAGGGACTCGTATTTCAGCCCTGCTCGCTGTAGTGGGCGGAGGGGGTCTCACTGCCCCCAGTCTGTGCCGCCCATAGAGGTGGTTTCCTCTCCTCCTCTGCTCCCTCCTCCTCCTCCCTGCCAGCACAGCCCCCGTCCGCCCTCTCATGAACAGAGCAGAGATCTCGGCTATGACAGGAATTCCTGGTATGCCTGGCATGTCTGTGGTGAAAACACCACTTTCTCTCCTCCTATCCCCGCATTGGAACAGTGCACACTCTGCTATCACAATGCAGGGATAGGAGGAGAGAAAGAGCGACATTTTCACATAGCAGGCATGCCAGGAATTCCTGCTATGTGAAAACACTGCTCCCTTTCTCTCCACCTTCTCATCCTCCACTCTGATAAGCAGAAATGGTGGGCACTGTTGAGCAGCACTGGGTACAACGTTGCATGTAAGAGTCCATCGACATTCATCTAGGATGATGTTATGGAGGAACTCTGATGTGATGGTGGGGGTCCTCTGATGTGAAGGGAACCTCTGATGTGTTGGGGGGAACTCTGATGTGATGGGGGGAGCTCTGACGTGATGGGGAATTGTTGATGTAATGGGGGACCTCTGATGTCATGGGGGTTCTCTGATGTGATGAGGGAACCTCTGATGTGATGGAGGGTCCTCTGATGTGATAGGGGGTCCTCTGATGTGATGGGGGGACCTCTGATGTCATGGGGGATCCTCTGATGTGATGGGGGACCTCTGATGTGATGGGGGGGACCTCTGATGTGATGGGGGACCTCTGATGTGATGGAGGGTCCTCTGATGTGATGGGGGGGGCCTCTGATGTCATGGGGGGGTCCTCTGATGTCATGGAGGGTCCTCTAATGTGATGGGGGGATCTCTGATGTGATGGGGGGGCCTCTGATGTGATGGAGTGTCCTCTGATGTGATGAGAGCATCTCTGATGTGATGGGGGGGGGGGGGGGGA
>BLSH010153293.1:14900-38061 GCA_018402905.1 Glandirana rugosa
GTCGTGGTTCGTGTGACTAACGGGGGGGGAAGGTTATTTCTCATGGACGATGGGGTGGTGACAGGTACTCTTTATTGGAAGGGGGGGGCAATCAGTGTGCTTGGTGCTGACAGTAAGTGGTAACGAGCTGTTACCGCTATCTCCTCCTCACACACGATCGGTGTGTGAAGGGGAGAACCCGGTAACAGCTCGTTACTGCGGATTCCCGTCATTTTGTGACCGGCTGTGATTGGACACAGCCGGTCACGTGGTAAAGAGCCAATACTATTGGCTCTTTACCATGATCGGGGTCGGGCTTTGTCCGAGGGACAAGCCCGCCCCACGATCGCCGCGCTGCGCGCCCCCTGGGGCGCGCGCGAGCGGCATGCACGCCGCTCAGTCTCCTTTGTTGTTAGTGACCGGCTGTGATAGGACACAGCCGGTCACGCGGTAAAGAGCCAATTTTATTGGCTCTTTACCGTGATCACGGAAGGCCGGGGTCCTGAGAGACACGGCCGGTCCCCGATCGCCGCGATGCGGGCCCCTGAGGGCCCGCAAAGCGGCGAAAACAAGAGGACGTCATATGACGTCCACTTAGGATGGGGAGTCCACCTTGCCGGCGTATTTTTACTATACGCCGGTAAGGAAGTGGTTAAAGCACTTTACTCTTATTAAATTACACCTAGATATCCCTGTGCTGGATTAGCCTGTTTTTGGTCTCCTGTGCCTGCCCCCCTGATGTTACAGCCCAATTGGGGAAGTGTGAACCACAAGTGAAGCAGTCATGGTAAATGTAGGTGAATACAGACATAATGATTAATACTTAATGAAATATGATATTGATATTTACGAAGAATAGTATGTCATTTTTTGCATTTATATTTCATAGTTTGGAGAGAAATAAGGTCCAGAAGAAGCACACTGGTGCGAAACGCGTCGACCTCCTCTTTTCATGTCTATCCATGCAAATTGGTTTGGTAGTTGTATCATTCCTGACTTATGTGGAATCACTATTTCCTTACCATTTTATGTACCCCTTATGTATTGTTTGTGACATATTTTTTGTATTGACTGTTGATGACACGCTGCAACGTGTCTTTTTAATGATTTAATAAATATATTTTATTTTAAACCCATCAGTTTCATAAGTGCCGGCAAAGTCCATTATTTAGTTCATTCATTTGACACGACTATCCGTGCCAAGTGTTAACTTTTTCCCTTTCACTTAGGATGGTGGCACAGTTTGGCATGATATTCTCGCAAATTTCAGTTATTATGTTTATGACCATGTGTAATTTTCAGGTATTTGTATGCGGATTTCCTAAAATATGTATGTTGCCTTTAGTTGTAGTTTAAGTGTTCCCTAGGTAGGTGTTTCTAACTGTGGGAGGAAGTGTAGTGACTGGGGGTGGAGAGAGAAAGCTGCTCCCAATCAGTGGGAACAGCAGATCTCTCTCCACTTCCCTGTCAGAATGGAGATCCGTTTGTTTACGTGAACGGATCTCCGTTGTGGCTCTGTGAGGAGCGATCGCAGGTAGCTGGCGCCTGCAGTCTCTTAAAGTGCCACCGTACAGCTAACGTGATTCGCGCAGGAGAGTAAACCTGCCGCCGTCAAATGACAGTGTCTGGTCGGCAAGTGGTTAACTTCGGATGCCTGCAACCGACCTCCTGGCTGTAGCAGATGAGATTCCCCAGGTTTCAGGCCATGGCACTCGGTCCCCCCACATCCAGCTTCTTTTACGCCTCATGGTAGCTCTGCCTTCTCCCCCATAAGCCTCTGGGGTAAGGTTTCTCCTGTACAGCAGTTTTCCTTGGGATGTGTAGTTCTCTGTGTGTTGATTTAAAAGAGACAACCTGTGTTGAAAACTCAATTTCCCAGAGTTCCTTGCTGCTCCCACAGTCCTCCCTTGATTGGCTAACTTCCTTCTGCCAATGAAGAATTAAGGGAAAGGGCAGGGTGGGCTGTCTTGCCTGTGAACATGTCTATGACTCATCTCCCAGTGTAAAGGAAAAAAAGAGGGGAGGGGGGAGAATCCCTCCTGCAGAGCTGACAAGCTGTGTCTCTGTTCAATGAGAGTCCTGGCCAGCTTGGAAATATAGTGAGGGTGCATTTCCTTCACAGCTCTGATGGTGGGTGGGTTTGAATGCATCCTAATTAGCATTCAATCCCACCCAGTCACACCTACAGGAGGAGTCCAAACCTCCCAAGTCCTGCCTCACAGATCACAGCATTATCCAAGGAAACCGCTTCACATACACACATACCTCCCACATTTATCAGATGAAAATTCTGGCACTTGGAATTTACAAATGGAGTAATTTAACCAGTTCCACACTGCCTACCATCTATTTACGGCGGCAGTGTGGACGCTGGCCACGAATCGCCATAAAAAGACGGCGATCTGTGAATGGCCACTAGGGTGCGCCCGCCCGCTGCACTCCTGAGGAGTGTGCCCGCGGCTCGGGCGGACCCGATGTCCGCCGGCGAGCCGCGATGAGCGGCCACAGGCAAAGAACGGGGAACCGCCAATGTAAACATGGCGGTTCCCCATTCTGACATTGCGGGTATGGGTGATCTACTGATCCCTGTCACTGGGATCAGTTAGATCTCTCATGCCCATGGTAGCCCAACCCCCCACAGTTAGAACACACCCAGGGAACATAGTTAACCCCTAGATCTCCCCCTGCAGGTTAACCCCTTCACTGCCAATGACATTTATACAGTAATCAGTGGACATTTAAATTTCTGATCGCTGTATAAATGTCAATGGTCCAAAAAAGTGTCAAAAATGTCCGACATGTCCGCTGCAACACCGCAGTACCACTAGAAATCGCAGATCGCCGCCATTACTAGTAAAAAATGAAAAAAAAAATAAAAACCCCAGAAATGAATTCTCACCATCCGTGAACGCGGCCACTTTTGCGCAAACCAATCAATAAACGCAGATTGCGATTTTTTATCACAAATATGAGGAAGAATATAAATCGGCCAAAATCGGTGAAAAAAAAAATTTTTTTATATTTTTTTTTGGATTTGTATTTTAGCAAAAAGTAAGAAATTTTGGGTTTTTTTGGGTTTTTTTGCAAAATGGTCGCTCTTCTTTTGTTTATAGCGGTGATCAGAAATGACGCAGAGGTGATCAAATACCACCAAAAGAAAGCTCTATTTGTGGGAAAAAAAAGGACGCAAATTTCATTTTGGATACAATGTCGCAGGACCGCACAATTGTCAGTTAAAGTGACGCATTGCCGAATCACAAAAAGTGCTCTGGTCCTAAACTGGGAAATTCTTCCGGGGGTGAAGTGTTTAAACAATTGGATGAAAGGTTTAGCACTGGGAAATACTTTTTGAAAGATAAAAAGTGAATTTTATATATAACTTTATAGATCAGACCAAAATGAGGGACAAATGGGGAAGAAAGAGGGGCAAGAAGGACTTTGTTCCAAATCAGGGACAGTCCCTCAAAATCAGGGACAGTTGGGAGCTATGCATACACGGCCTGCTCTATAATCTAACTGTGCCGCCGCTGGGAAGAATTGAATGGATCACAATTGGAATTCAGTCCTTCCCAGTTATATTTGCTGACCAGTGTGACCAGGGAGAGTCCCACCCTTCAGATCCCATCCTCCCAAAGCCCTGCTCTCAGTGAAGTGATTCATTTCCACATAAAAGGAACACCTACATAATACCCTCCCATAACCCTTCTTTTGCAGTCTTGCAGTAAGCCATTATTCTCATTAAACCTCATGCAGTGTTTATGCTGTCACTTTCTGCCTTCTGCCTACTTTGGCTCTCGGGCTCGCCCGTTCCACCAGGATTGCCTTTGATAGACTGTTTGTAATAGTAACCCGGAAAGCAATGACATAACATCACTTCCGGCTTACTAGGACACCATTGGCGCCATTTTTCGAAAATGGAAAGCATTCATAAACACAGATCTTGGTCCTGGTGACCCCAGATCTCTCCATAAAGAGAATCTGCCACATGCCTATTGCTGTCACAAGGATGTCACATTCTTGTGACAGCAATAAAAGTGATAAAAAAAATGAGTGTCAAAACAAACAGAGCAAAAAAATAATACTTATTAGATTAAAAAAGTAATGTGCCCCATCCTCCTGTGCTAGCACACAAAGGCGAACGCGCACTTTGGTCCCGTACACATGCAAACAGCGATCGTCCCACACATGTGAGATATCGCCGTGAACGTGAGGTCATGGGAAGTAATTCCAGCACCAAACCTCCTGTGTAAATGTAAAGTGGTAACCTGTAAAGGCTTTTAACCACTTTAAGCCCCAGAAGGATTTCACCCTTTAGGACCAGAGCACTCCTTGCGATTCGACACTGAGTCACTTTAACTGACAATTGCGCGGTCGTGCGACGTACCCAAATTAAATTTGCGTCCTTTTTTTCCCACAAATAGAGCTTTCCTTTGGTGGTATTTGATCACCCCTGCATCATTTTTGATCTCCGCTATAAACAAAAAAAGAGCAAAAATTTTGCAAAAAAAAAAAACAATTTTTCTTACTTTTTGCTAAAATACAAATAAAAAAAAAAAATAAAAAAAAAACATTTTCTTTTCATCAGTTTTGGCCGATTTATATTCTTCCTCATATTTTTGGTAAAAAGAAAATCGCAATCAGCGTTTATTAATTGGCTTGCGCAAAAGTTGCCGCGTTTACGAATGATGAGAATTAATTTCTGGGGTTTTTATTTTTTTTATTTTTTACTAGTAATGGCGGAGATATGATAGCGTTATTGCTGTCGGGGTTGGCTTTGGCATATTCCAGGGCAGTGACAACTTTCCTGATGTTGGATATGGCCGACCTGCCTTGTGTGAAACCTGCTTGAGAGGGGTGGATTAGTGCGGGCATAATCTTGGCTAGTCGAGTGGCTATAACCTTGGAAAGGTGAGTAATTACCTCCACAATCAAGGGTGTTAATTGCCATCATGCCTTTTATATATCGAAAAAAGAGAGTACCCCTTGAGGTTGGGATTTTTAAAGCAATTATCAAAAATCAAAACAAAACAAAACATACTTAAAACTGACATTCTTTTATTAAATTGAGTTAAAAATTGTATCAACGATACATCTAAAAAACATTGTATACAGTCATAGGCATTGTACAAACTTAAGTGCAAAGATTTTCGCAAGATAGTGGTATCCCCCAACCCAGATGGGAGCACCCTGTGGAAACAAAGTGACCAATCCTAGGTGGGGTATACCAACGCTTTTCAGAATATAATCTGTAGTCATTTTTTCTTCAGGGATGATACCGCCATCTGTAACACAGAAAAAGTGTACAAACTAAAACCCTTTATATATGGTATAGTAACCAAGTTCTACTCTATTAGTTCCAAACATCTTGTACATTTGGTGTCACTTACAATTAAAATAGGAACAAAGGGTTCTTGCTCTTTAGACACTCATGGGTTCCCCCCATCTCCTGCTAAAAATTGGTTGTAATCCAACGACCGGTGTAATATCCATGAAATGGATAAAAAGTGGCTGTAAAAATGTATATATAGAGAGGAAGAAATGCTCTCAGTATATTGAAATGGACTTTACAAGTGTTCAATATTTTACACTTGGTCCAATATGAATACAACTTTTTAAGCTCACCTTGAAGGGTAAAAGATTGTAGACGCGGATCTGTGGGACGTTTTTATGAGGAAAGGCTGCTGTCAACCAGGATGCCTAAGACCCAAAGAGGGGCCTGCCTCGGATAAAGCTGTGAGTAGGTTCCCAGGTCAACCTCGTCTGCGGGGTCCTGCCGTCTCATGGTTTGCACCAATGAAGGGGCAGTGAGGAATGGCGCCAGACACTCTCCCCAGCGTCTTCTATATAGTGCACATGCGCGGCCGCCGGAAGTAGCCGTGTCATGGACCTTGGCGTCACTTCCGGTCTTCTAGGATGAGTAACATCCGGAGACCGGAGGACACCCTTGTATAGGGACTTTAACTGCCAGCACTAGAGCATCGCCCTGCGCTCCACCGGGAACAAGCCCCACTGGCACAGGACGACGATTTAAGGAGCCCCAAAGCGGAGACCTAAGTACTTTCACTGGGGCCCTTTTGTGCTGGGCGCAATGGAGGGATAAAAGGCAGGAAATGGGGAAACACCCAGGGAATCCAGAGGCACAGACCTTACAATGAGCTATTATAACCATATATAAGTACTAGGTTTTTACAATTTTGGGCAATAATGACAACTTATCTTTGCCTCATAACTTTCCTTGACTATAGATCCAATCCCTGCCCCTGATGGGGATATGCACTCTATCCAAGGCCGTAAAGTTGACCTGTGGCATGCGGTATCCACCAGTGCTCATCCACATATAAAGGTGGCAACTCACCATAAGATTATGACCCCTTTTTACAGGAAGGTCAATGTGAGCGTTTTTCTGAAAGCCTTAGATTCCTGAACCTCCACTCCTCTCCAACTGGGGATGCACATAGATTCTATAATAGAAATTACTCCAAAGGAGACCATGTGGAAAGTCTCATAGTGTAGTAGGTTTTATTTTAAAATATTAGGCAATTAGAAGGTTTAAAAATTCACTCACATATTTCTGTACCAGAGCCCCGGCACTGGGTGTGTACAGCAAAGCATAAATGAGAGGATATGGTGCTTGCGCTGGTCACCCCAGTCTCCTTGGCAATCATGTGCGCACCAAGCCTCGTTTTCGCGTCGTTTTATGATATGGACAGCATAGAGCTGGAAGTGCTGCTGTAAGAAACATCTCCGACGTACTTTTCGCCGTAGGGCGTCTTCAGGAAGTAGGTGCTACCTTTCCTTTCAGTTTGCGTGGTGTGTAAGTTTTTACTTGCCTCCCTATATTTTTCCAGTATCTGCTTTTTGTGGTTAGCTGCAATGATTTGGCCCAGTAGTACTGTTTTGCCGGCTTCCCAAAATAGATTAGGGTCGTCACTGTGTGCTTTATTATTGATCTCATAATCCGCCCACATCTTTAGGAGTGTGTGTTTAAGGTCTCGGTTGTGTGCTAAGTATGACGGGAAACACCAAGTCCTTGTGGCAGTGGACGGGGCAGGGTCATGGAGGTGTAGTGAAATAAGGGCATGGTCAGAGATTGCTATCTCATGGATATTTGGATCAAACGTGAGGGGGAGGAGAACGGAGTTGCAGAGCATATAGTCTATCCTGGATAGATTATGGTGAGGTGGGGAGTAAAAGGTGTATTCTCTGCCTCCCGGGTTGGATAACCTCCAGAGATCAGTGAGTTGTAAAGAGTCAGCGAAAGTCGCTAAGTGGGAGGGAACAGTAAAGGAATGAGTGAGGGGGTTAGCTTGGCCAAGTGATTTGTCTTCTCCTGTGTGCATAATAGAGTTAAAGTCCCCTCCTATTAGGAGAGGAAGATGCATGAATGGGGAAAGATGTTTGGCTACTGTCTGGAAGAAGGATTTGCTTGGGAAATTGGGTGCATATACGTTGTTGATCACTATGTCCTTATTGGGCCCGTGTAGGTGGACTGAAATGAGCCGACCATTGTCATCGTGGGTCACCGAGGATGCTTCCCACAGACAGTTTTTGTGGATGAGAATACGTGCCCCGGCTTTGCCTTTCACTGACGCCAAGCTGAGTACCTGGCCCACCCATAGCTTGCGCATGCGGTGGAAATCCTCCGCCGGCAAGTGGGTCTCCTGGAGATAAGCAATATCAGTCTTAAGACATGAGATGGCGGAGAATAGCCATTCGTTTCTGGGGGGAGTGAAGTCCCCTAACATTCCATGAAAAGACTCTCATATTGGGTTTGGACTAGCTGATATTTTTAAAGGTGTATTTGGTATTATTTTGAGTATTTGTTTAGCTGTTGGACAGAACCTAGAGGTGTATTTGAGGCCCCCAAGATAGGGGAGGAAAGGGAGGGAAGGAGATTAGGCGAGTTGAGTAGTATGAGGCGCAACTAGCGTGGGTGTAGGGCTAGGTGGTGAAGGGAGGTGAGGGGCAGTAGGGGGAATGTCTTTGTCAGTTCAAATGTAACAAAAGGTAATAAAAACAAAACTTACAATCGTGAAAACAGGTACTTCGCTTGTTTCCACATGTAATCATCGGCAGCGTGACCGGAGAGATGAGTGTTGTGTAATGACCATAGGTCGTTGGGTAAGTTTAGACGCATAGCGAGGAGGGCACCCTCGACTCTCTTGCCAAATGAGGTTCTCGCCATTTCCGGTTAGGCTGTGGACATTATAAACACAAGGAATTACAAATTTAACCAGGACATTCCAAGCGTTGTGATAGAGCTTAACTGAGAGTCTTAGAGGAACTGTCACGTACCTGGTGGTGGAGTCTGCAATTGCCGAGGACAGCCTCTCTTACAATCCTGACCCAGGAACCCCCTATGTGGAGAGCAGGAGCCTCAAGGATGCAGAATGGCACGAGTGCTTGACTGGAACACAGGTGCAGTGGTCACAGGCAGGGCTGGAGATGCAGCTAGCTGGAGCAGAGGAGGGACTCCGGGGTACAGCTGACAGTAGCCTCGTCTGGCTGGACCAAGCAGGTGATGCTGGATGAGAAGGCCAGAAGCAGACTGGATCAGACAGCAGGCAGGCGGATCAGGAACTGCGGAGCAGGCAGAAGCATGGTCGGGCACAGGCTGGGTCAGCAACAGGCTGGCAGCGTGGTACCAAGGAGCAGGCAGCAGGATCGTCAAGGAAAGCCAGGGGTCAGGGCAGGCAGATAAATAGCGGTGCCAGGATCAAGCAGAGGGTCAAATAACAGGTTCAGCAGGTTTCACGGATAGTAGGAATCACAGGAATGTTGTAGACCAAACGGCATTGATTCATGTCACTGTTCGGTTTATATAGTCCTTTTGGCGCCAAGAATGGTTACGAACGGGACGGCGCGCCTCCCGGTCACGCGTGCGCACGAACGTTCGTTCCAGACGTTCGTTCGTGCATGCGCCTGAGTATCGTATTCCTTCTTATGGATACACGGCCTCTTCGTCTTTCCTGACATTGCCCCCCCCCATGGGCAGCCTCCAGTTGCCCAACTGGGCAAGTTTACCTGGGTGGGATCTCTTAAAAGCCTGAACTAGTCTTTTGGCATGGATGTTGTTTTCAGGCTCCCATGAGTTTTCTTCGGGACCATATCCTTTCCATTTGATAAGGTACTGGACCTGTTTACCCCTTTTCCTACAGTCCAGGATGGCTTCCACCTCAAATTCCTCTTCGCCATCCACTAACACTGGGCCAGGTGGGTAGTTCTTTCTCCAGGAAAGGAATCGGTGACTGCAGGTTTCAACAAGGTGACATGAAATACCGGATCAATTTTCATAGATTATGGTAATTCCAACTCATAGGCCACACTGTTGATCCTTCTCTTTATCGGGAATGGACCCACAAACTTTGGACCCAATTTCCTCGATGGGCAGGCCATCTTTAGGTTCACCGTGGATAGCCAAATCAATTCGCCTGGGTTCAAATTCAGTTCACCCCGCTTCTTCTTGTCAAAGACTCTCTTGTTCTGCTCCTGTGTTTTAAACATAGTTCCTCGTAAGAGTTTATTATTTTCGTCAAAGAAGCTCACCGTTTCCTGTACAGCTGGAACCAAACTTTCAGGACAGACATCAGTGAGGAAGGTTGGATGAAAGCCATAGTTGGCAAAAAATAGAGACTGATCTCTGAGTGTACAGAGTTCACAAAAAATAGAGACTGATCGCTGAGTGCACAGAGTTATTATATGCAAATTCTGCCAATGGAAGCAATGACACCCAATCATCCTGTGAAAAAGAGGAAAAACACCGGAGGTACTGTTCCAGGGTTTGATTGGTTCTTTCCATCTGGCCATTTGTTTGCGGGTGATATGCTGAGGAAAAGGAGAGTTCAATCTTCAGAGCTTTACATAATGCTTTCCAGAACTTGGAGGTAAACTGCACCCCTCAAACTGAAACAATATTGGCTGGTACCCCATGAAGTCTTATGATCTCCTTGATAAAGGTTTTTGCAGTTTCGGGAGCAGAAGGCGTGCCTCTCATTGATACAAAATGTGCCATTTTAGTAAATCGATCCACAACTACAAAAATGGTGGAAAAACCGTCTGAAGGGGGTAGTTCTACAACAAAGTCCAGTGAAATCATTCTTCAAGCTCTTTCAGGCACAGGGAGAGGTTTCAAGAAACCCCAGGCTTTGGTTCTGCTGCTCTTGCTTTGGATGCAGATGGTGCAGGACTCCGCATACTTCCTACAATCCTCACCCACTTGTGGCCACCAAAATGTACGTTGAAGCAGCTCCGAAGTTTTACGGACCCCGAAATGTCCTGCCAGTTCATGGTCATGACAAAGTCCAAGGACAACGACTCGCACCCTCTCGGGTACAAAGATTTTGTCATTATGCCACAGTAGGCCATCTTTCCATTGTAAGTTAATTTCTGAAGAAGTGGACTCACCTACTGAGGCTCGCCTGATCTGGGACAGTAGATCTTCTTGAAGCAGCAGAAAGTTCCCAGCAGACAGGATGTTATCAGGGGGTGAAGGATCCTCTGATTCGTTGTACATGTGAGACAGCGCATCTGGTTTAATATTCTTTGATCCGGGCCTATACGTGATGTGGAAGGTGAATCTTGAGAAGAAGAGCGCCCATCTGGCCTGGCGTGGTTTCAGTCTCTTAGCCGTTCTTAAATATTCAAGATTCTTGTGGTCCGTATAGATCAGGTGGGCAGCCCCTTCCATAAAGTATCGCCATTCTTCTAAAGCGGCCTTAATCACTAACAGCTCTCGATCACCACGTCATAATTCCTCTCCGTCATAGATAGCTTGCGGGAGAAGAAAGCAACCGGGTGCAAAAGAGCCTTGGTGCCCTGTCTTTGGGACAGCACTGCCCCCACTGCCATCCCAGATCCGTCCACCTCCAAGACGTATGGTAGCACTGGATGGGGGTGCTTGAGTACAGGAGCAGAAGTAAATAGATTCTTGAGAGACTCAAAAGCCGCCTGTGCTTCTGTGGACCAAAAGAATAGGACACCTTGTTTGGTCAGCTGGGTAATGGGGGTGATTATGGCTGAGAATCCCCTGATGAATTTCCGATAAAAGTTGGTGAACCCGATGAAACGCTGGGTGCCTTTGCGATCAGTGGACATGAGCCAATCCAGGATAGCAGATACTTTCTGAGCATCCATCTTGATGCCTTTAACCGATACAATGAGCTCCAAGAACTGGATGCTCTGCTGCTCGAACATTTTTCTGGTTTAGCATATAGTCCATGTTGCCGGAGCCGGCCCAACACTTTTTCAACATGGCCATGGTGCTCTTCCAGGGATGCTGAAAAGATCAGGATGTCATCCAGATAGACATTAACAAAGAGATCTAGGAAGTCTCTGAACACATTGTTTATGAAATGCTGGAATGTGGCTGGGGCATTGCAGAGTCCGAATGGCATTACTAAGTATTCGTAGTGCCCAAAACGAGTGCGAAAGGCAGTCTTCCACTCGTCGCCTTCTCGGATGCGGATCAAGTTTTAGGCACCGTGGAGATCCAACTTTGTGAATATGACTGCAGTTCCAAGGCGCTGGAAGAGTTCAGGAACCAAAGGAAGGGGGTAGCCGTTCTTGATGGTGATCTTATTCAGCTCTCGTGATTGATGTAGGGTCGCAGAGTATGTTTTTTTTTCTCCACTAAGAAGATACCTGCACCAGCTGGAGATGTAGAGGGGCAAATGAACCCCTTCTTTAAGTTGTCGTCTATGTAGGTCTTAAGGGCACCGAGTTCCAATTCAGAGAGCGGAAAGATTCTACTGAAAGGAACTTCGGCACCGGGTAACAGTTCGATGGGGCAGTCATATGGCCTGTGGACAGGAAGAGTCTCTGCACCCTTCTTACTGAACACATCCAGAAAAGAATGGTAAACTTCGGGAATCAGCTGGCGGGATTTGCAGTCCGGATCGTTGTCCAGGCACAGCAGAGTTGAAGCTTGGTGGGTGTATTTCAGGAAGCAGTTCTGGAGGCAGTATAGTGACTGTAATTCAATCCTTCCTGTGGCCCAGTTAATATGAGGGTTGTGGGCTTGCAACCAGGGCATGCCAAGGATAACTGGAAATAGGGGCGAAGTAATAATGTCCAAGCGCAACAGTTCTTGGTGTTCACCCGAGATGAAAGCAGGTAGTGGAACTGTCTCATGGGTTACTGGGCCTGATTTAATAACTGTCCCATCGGCAGGGCCGGTGCAAGGATTTTTTCCTATACAGGCGAAGGTGCATTTTGGTGCCCCCCCAATGTACCAAATCCCCCCTTCCTGCGCAGAAAGCAAAAAAAAAGCCATTAGTTCTACTTTAAAACCTCAAAAGTGTTCTGATTGAGGTGTAATATGATACTGTGTTGTTCACATTGCAAGTGTATACCTTCAGCCCTGGTTCACATAGGAGAGATGCAGGCACCGGCGCAATTATAGAGCCGGTTCCCGCATCGCTTCTCTCCTGCAGGCAGTTCACACTGCCTTCTGTGAACCGCTGCGGGTGTCATTACAAAGTTAATGACACCCCCAGTTTTGTTCCCAGATCGCAGTGCAAACTGTGCACTCGCACATGAATCGGATCACATGGCTGAGAACACCCATGCAATACGATTCTAATGCAGGGAAAAAAGGTACATGTCTAAGGTGAGTTCAGCCATACAACTGAATGGCTGAACTCGCACTGCTCAGAGAACGCATTTGTGAATCACATGCGATCTCTGAGGATCGCACAAGTCTGAACCCGAGCTGAAAGTGGTAGTAAAGTCCACTTTGTGATTTTTACCTAGAGGTAAGCCTATAATAAGGCCTATAATAAGGCTTACCTGTAGGTACAGTGAATATCTCCTAAACCCGTGGTGTTTAGGAGACAGTCAGCCTGCATGCAGCCAGGGACATCACTGGTGCATGTGCTCTGAAGGTCCGGGATACTGTACCACACCTTCAGAGCGACATGCTGGAACCGAGGGCACATGTATGCGAGTGACCTCATCACAGCTTGGCTGCTCATACAGCTAGAGCATGCGAACCTGGAAGGAAGAAGTGGTCAACATGGAAGCCCTGTCAGTGATGACAGTGTGCCACTGGAGGGCGTCGTTCTAAGATAAGTATTTCATAATGTGCTAGTATGCGATGCATACTAGCACATTATGCTGTTGTCGTGCAGGTGTTTTTTTTTTAAACTGCTGCAGTTTGCTATCACTTTAAGGCCCCTTTCCCACAGATGTTCTGATTGAGTCGACCTGTCTGTTTTTCAGGTGGACCATTCATTCTCTATGGAGAGGTGGTTGTTAATGGACATGTGTCCATTTACACCTGCTTGTATCCAATCTGATGTGCTAAAAACAGATGGGTGGGGATCCATTCCCCATCCGTCTAGCTAATTGGATAAAAATTGGATGTAAACAGACACAAGGTTCGTTTACATCCAACTGCCCACAGAGGAGAGCAAGCTCTGCCCATGTCCACTCTGCGCAGCGGAGCTGACACAGACCGGTCGTCCACCTGCTCAATGGGGATCAGCAGAAAGTTTTCCTGCTGAACAGGTGCATTTGAGCCGGAGTCTGCCCATTTGAAAGGGGCCTAATAGTACATCTTATTATCTATCACATCTGCAGATAGACTATTGAGGAGCAGGAAAGGGCAGGGGCTGTGTATCCTATGCATATACAATCTATCATGCCAAAAAACATCTACTGGAGCAGGGACAGCTCAGAGCCCAGAGCACGTGAAAAGGGATGCTGGGGATGCCATATTCCATCCTCCAGCACACAGCTGACTTTAGACAGTGACTCACCCACTGTCTTTCCTCCATGCAGCCTGTGATAGAGATAGGAGGGGAGGCAGTCCAGCTGCTGTTGGCAGACAGTGCAGAGTCCGGAGTGAAAAGTTTGGTCCTGCACATCTGAGTGAAAACGAAACCAAAGTAACCCTCGTGTTAGAACGAGGAGCGGCTCCTCCTGGTGACCTGAGTGCTGCAGGGCTGGACCGGACCACAGACTGCATACTGGGGGGGGGGGTGCTCGTCAGGGGGGAAGCTGCACATGGGATTTAGATGGAATAGGAGGCACTACAGTGATCGGTTCTGCCTGGATCTTTGTCTAAGGACAGATTCCAGTTAGGAATGACCAGTCAGTGTGGGTGCAGAAAGTGACTGGGGATTGATTTTACCACCCCTCATCTGCTGGCGCCCCCAGGCGGCCGCTTGAGCAGCCTTATGCTTGCGCCGGCCCTGCCCATCGGCAAGATGTACTGCCATTCCGTGGGCCTTGGATTGCAACGGAATGGTAAAGGTAGAGTCCATAAAGCAGCTGCAGGCCCCAGAGTCAATAATGGCGGAGACCTGAATGTTCCTTCCTGGAAGCTGTAACGAGACAGGAAAACTGATGTGAGTAGAATTGCTGAGAATGGGGGACAAAACTTCAGGTGCAATGGTCAAACACTTACGAAGTTTTGCAGGGCAAGTTCTCACATAATGTCCAGGTTCACCGCAATACAGGCAGAGGTTGTGCACTGGTCGGCGCTGGCGTTCCTCGGCTGACAGGGAAGGGCGAAGAAGTCCCAACTGCATGGGTTCAGGCGTGTCTAGAGGTGCTGCAGCAGAAGAAGGAGATGCTGAGCTGGCGAAGCTGGGAAGCGAGGTAGCATCCATGTGGGTTGTGGACCTGTTCCCCTTTCAGATCTTCGTTCCCGGAGACGCCGTTCAATTTGTATGGAAGGGTTTATGAGGGCGTCACCGACTCGGGCCAGCTCATCCTTCAAGGCCTCAGAAAGTCCAAGCCGGAACTGGTAGCACAGAGCAGTGTCGTTCCAGTTGGTATCGGAACTCCAGCGCCTAAATTCTGAGACATAGTCCTCCGCTGCTCTGTGTCCTTGCTGGAGAGCGTGCAGGGAGGCCTCTGCGGTAGCAGTCTGATGTGGGTCTTCATAAAGTTGGGACATGGCATGGAAGAAGGAGGTCAGATCTGCCAGAGATGCAGCCTTTTGCTCCAAAAGGCGATGGGCCCAGGACTGTGGCTCCCTTTGCAGCAGAGAGATAACAAATCCCACTTTGGTGGCTTCAAGTGAGAATGTTCGTGGCTGCAAGGCAAAGTAAAGTTCACAGGCATTGCAAAATGCTTGAAACTTGCTGTGTTCACCGCTGAATTTCTCGGGTGTGGGAACCCTTGGCTCAGGGGGTAACATAACCATTGCAGGGGCTGAAGTGGTGCTGCTGGAGGTAGAGGTAGCAGAGCGACTGGTTCCAAGTGTGGAGGAAGAAGAAAGCTCCAGGACACGTTCTTCCAGATGAGTGTAGCCACCCTGCAAATTCTTGACCGCTTGAGTCAGACCGGCAAGGTGCTGACACAGATCATCCATTGGAGAGGGCCCCTGCGCAGACTACTGTCACATACCTGGTGGTGGAGTCTGCAATTGCCAAGGACAGCCTCTCTTACAATCCTGACCCAGGAGCCCCTGATGTGGAGAACAGGAGGCTCAAGGGTGCAGAATGGCACGAGTGCTTGACTGGAACACATGTGCGGTGGTCACAGGCAGGGCTGGAGATGCAGCTAGCTGGAGCAGAGAAGGGACTCCGGGGAACAGCTGACAGTAGCCCCGTCCGGCTGGACCAAGCAGGTGATGCTGGATGAGAAGGCCAGAAGCAGACTGGATCAGACAGTAGGCAGGCGGATCAGGAACTGCGGAGCAGGCAGAAGGATGGTCAGACACAGGCCGGGTCAGCAACAGGCTGGCAACGTGGTACCAAGGAGCAGGCAGCAGGATCGTCAAGGAAAGCCAGGGGTCAGGGCAGGCAGATAAGCAGCGGTGTCAGGATCAAGCAGAGGGTCAAATAACAGGTTCAGCAGGTTTCACGGATAGTAGGAATCACAGGAACGTTGTAGACCAAACGGCATTGATTCATGTCACTGTTCGGTTTAAATGGTCCCTTTGGCACCAAGAACAGTTACAAACGGGACCGCGTGCCTCCCTGTCACGCGTGAGCACAAACGTTCGTTCCAGCCGTTCGTTTGTGCATGCGCCTGCGTATCGTATTCCTTCTTACGGATACACGGCCTCTTCGTCTTTCCTGACAGGAACAGTAAACTAATGTGGCCATATTTAGTGAAGCAAATTGTTAGCGTGGCATAGACTACTTGGGGTCATTGGAATATCTGATCCTCTTTGGAGGGTCTTTAAGTGGGCTGCATCGATCCCTTGGAGCCGATGGAGGTGAGCTAGCCTCCATGGGTGTGAATTCCTACATAATGTGATTGTAGGTCTGGACATATGCTAGAGCCTCCTCCGGTCATAAGAATGATTCTGGTCAGTGAGCCATAGGATGGCTGGGTAGGCCAGAGTAAATTTCAATCCCTTATAATGCAGCGCAGCGCATATTGGCTGGAAGGCCTTTCTTCTGCGGGAGACCTCCTGGGAATAATCAGCAAAGATCATTATTTTATGTCCATCAAATTGTAGAGTATGGGAATTGCGGAATGATTTCATAACAGTAACTCTGTCCATGTAGTTCAAATAGCGAGCTATGACGGGGCGTGGGGTGCGGCGGTCGTTTGAAGGTGCCCTCATATGGTGTGCTCTTTCCGCCATGCAGGGAGAGGTGATTCCCAGTGCCTCAGGTATGCGAGTAGTGCACAGGGCCTTTAGAGAGTCAGAGTTGTATGACTCTGGGAGGCCGATAAAGCGTAGATTGTTCCTGCGCAAACGATTCTCTAAATCGTCCCAATTTGTCTAATATGTATTGCTAGGTTTGTGAGGAGCGATGTGCATCCGAGTATGACTTGCTTAATTCGTTCTCTATCTCAGTCAGAGATGCAATGCTCTGCCTCAGTTAATCTGCCCCCTATGATCTCTCAGCTCCCTGCGTATTTGGTCTATCCCTGCTGAGCCAGCTCTATCTACAGTTGCTGTGATGGTGGGTGATAGTAGGGCCGCTACTGCCTGAGTGATCTTTGTTTAATCCTCCTATGCGAGAAAGGGAGAGGAGCCTGGTTGTTGAGGTGCAGGACTTACTGCATGCAGGGTCGCGCCGTCGGCCATCTTGGACAGCTGTGTCTCCACAGCATGTGTGCCAGGAAGGATACCTGGAGCCGTTCCGGGGCCGCCGTGGACCAGATAATGATCCATCTGAACTCTGGGATGGTGGTGCCTGGGTGATCTGCCGCGATCTGTGAGGGATGGAGCTGGTTTTGTATGTCACCCTCTCTGGAGCCACTGCCTCTCTATCCTTCTACATGTGGCACCAGAACCGGAAGTGGGGAGATCCCTTTGGCCGTACCTTCCCCCTCTCAGAGACTGAGCTTGAAACTTTACGGTAATATATTAATGAGAATCTGGAAAAGGGGGTTCATTCACCCATCTTCATCTCCTGTGGGTGCTGGCCTCTTCTTTGTCGAGAAAAAGGACAAGACATTAAGACCTTGCATGGATTACAGAGAGCTGCATAAAATTACCATCAAGAATCGTTACCTGCTCCCCCTCATCCCATAATCATTCCAAAGGTTCTGTACCGCTCAAGTCTTCTCAAAACTGGGCTTACATGGAGCCTACAACTTGGTTTGCATTCAAGACGGGGATGAATGGAAGACGTCATTTCGAACACGGTTCGGTCACTTTGAATATCTAGTGATGCCATTCGGACTCTGTAATGCCCCAGCCACGTTCCAGCATTTTGTGAATGATATTTTCCGAGAATACCTGAACAATTTCGTCATTGTGTACTTAGACGATATTCTTGTTTTCTCAGACACTTTTGAAATCCATAGAGTACACATGAAGAAAATATTATCTACCCTGAGTTTACATGGATTGTACATAAAGGCTGAGAAATGTGACTTTGACTCATCATTTCTACGGAGGGAATTGCTATGGATCCTCAGAAAGTGAAAGCCATACTGGAATGGCCATCTCCCACGGATAAAATGGGTGTCCAAAGGTTCTTCGGATTTGCAAATTTTTACCGAAGATTTGTCAAGAACTTTTCTGCCATCATTGCACCCATTACTCAATTAACCACTTGCCGACCGCCGATCGGCATTTGACGGCGGCAAAGTGGTTCGTTCCCGCAAAACGCCGTCATACGACGGCGGCTGCGGGATCGAGCTTAGTGAGCGCGCGCGCGCCGCCGGAGGCGCGCCCGCGCGCTCACTGTGTTCGGGGAGGGCCAGGGAGTGGGTGCGGCGGCTTCGATTGCCGCCGGCTACCCGCAATGGCCCCCCCGAGCGGAGGAACGGAGGTCCGTGTATGTAAACACGGACCTACGCTTTGTGTGAGGGGGAAGGGCTGTGATCACAGCCTTCCTGTATACGAAGGCTGTGACCACTTCCCTTCCCCAGATAGTGCAGTCCCCCTACAGTTAGAACACGCCCAGGGAACACAGTTAACCCTTAGAGCGCCCCCTGCAGGTTAACCCCTTCACTGCCAATGACATTTACACAGTAATCAGTGCATTTTTATAGCACTGATCGCTGTATAAATGCCAATGGTCCCAAAAAAGTGTCAAAATAGTCCGACATGTCCGCCGCAATATCGCAGTACCGCTAAAAATCGCAGATCGCCGCCATTACTAGTAAAAAAAAAAACCCCAAAAATGAATTCTCATCATCCGTAAACGCGACCACTTTTGCGCAAACCAATCAATAAACGCCGATTGCGATTTTTTTTATCGCAAATATGAGGAAGAATATAAATCGCCCAAAAACGGTGAAAAAAAATGTTTTTTTATATTTTTTTTTTGATTTGTATTCTAGCAAAAAGTAAGAAATTTGGGGTTTTTTGCAAAATTGTCGCTCTTCTTTTGTTTATAGCGGCGATCAGAAATAATGCAAAGGTGATCAAATACCACCAAAAGAAAGCTCTGTTTGTGGGAAAAAAAGGACGCAAATTTCGTTTGGGTACAACGTCGCACGACCGTGCAATTTTCAGTTAAAGCGACGCAGTGCCGAATCGCAAAAAGGGCTCCGGTCCTAAAGCTGGAAATCCTTCCGGGGCTGAAGTGGTTAATTTGCCAAGGCCCCCGTTTCCAATGGTCTTCTGAGTCCCAGGCAGCTTTTGACGAGCTAAAGTCTTTCTTTGTCTCAGCACAGGTTCTCCAGCATCCCGACCCCACCTTGCCTTATGTACTGGAAGTTGATGCCTCAGAGGTGGCCACCGGAGCCATCCTGTCTCAATGCCAAGGTCCTAAGTCACTACTTGACCCTGTAACTTTTTCCTCACGAAAAATGATGCCACCTGAAAGAAACTACGATGTTGGGGATCGAGAGCTCTTAGCAATTAAAATAGCATTAGAAGAATGGAGATACTTACTCAAAGGTGCTTCACATCCCATCATGATCTCGGATATTTCCAGACACACCAGAAGAAACCGCCCCGGGCACAATCCTGTCTACCCAAAATTTTCTTCTAATACAACCCGACCAGAGGACATCTATTGAGCAGGCTTTTCTCCAATGTACAGAGCCAGAGACTTCATCTTTGAGTAACCATGAAGGTCTCCTGTGGCATCAAGACAAAATTTCTGTCCCCCAGGAAGTCAGATTGCAAGTCCTAAAGAGGTTCCATGATCATCAGCTGGCTGGGCATTTTGGGGTTTGGAAGACAATTGACTTCATCCAGCGATATCTGTGGTGGCCCTCCTTGAAAGCTGATTGCAGGAAGTATGTGAATTCATATATTAGGTGCCAATGTAACAAGGGTACCAGCACTAAGTCTTGGGGTCTGTTAAGGCCACTACCTGTTCCAGAACAACCCTGGATGAATATATCAATGGACTTTATAGTTGATCTCCCTCCCTCAGAAAATTTCACTACCATCCTGGTGGTAGTGGACCGGCTGTCCAAAATGGCTAATTTCCATGCTTGGCACACCTTCTGCCATGGACACAGCAAAGATCTTTATTAAAGAAATTGTCACGTTACATGAGCTACGATAACATCGTCCCTGATAGAGGGGTACAGTTCACCTCCGGTCTTTGGAAGAACCTTTGCAAGATCTTGTGCATTGAAGTCTGTCTCTCCTCTGCATACCATCCTCAGAGTAACGGTCAAACAAAAAGAACAAACCAAACTTTAGAACAGTATCTACGCTGTTTCTGCTCTTTCTCTCAAGATAACTGGGTTTCTTCACTTCCATGCGCTGAATTTGCATACAATAACTCCATACACTCAGACACCAGTTAGTCACCTTTCTAGGCCAACTACGGATTTCACCCCTCATTACTGCCAAACACCTTTCCCGAGTCTCGGTACCAGCAGTACAAGAGAGGAAAAGCTTCATCCAAGCAAATTATCAGGTCCCCAGGAGAAACCATACAAAAAGCCCGAGAAGATGTCAAGAAACAATATGACAAGAGGAGAAGAGGGAATCCAATCTACAAGGTGGGAGACAAGGTATGGTTATCCTCCATTAATCTCAAACTTTCTTGTCCTTCCAGAAAGCTGGGGCCAAAATTTGTGTGGCCATTCGAGATTAAAAGAGAGGTGAATCCTATGACCTTTGAACTTACTCTACCTGACTGCTACAAGATCCATCCGGTGTCCCACGTGCCACTTGCCACGTCGCCTGCCACCAGATGTCATCAGCTGTCCCCAGCAGAGTGCCTCCTTGCATCAGATGTCCCCAGCAGAGTGTCTCCTTACATTAGGTGTCCCCAGCAGAGTGCCTCCTTACATTAGGTGTCCCCAGGAGAGTGCCTCCTTCAATCAGGTGTCCCCAGCAGAGTTACTCCTTATATTAAGTGTGGGGGGAGAGAAAAAGCACAGAGGGACTAAAACTCCCAGCAGCCAGCGACAGAGAGACAGAGAGACAGAGAGTGTAGCGCCAAGCATGGCCGGTCTGGATCTTCCACGCACGTCACACATCCCTTCACCCTGATCCGTGATGTGCAGGCAGCCTCCATCTTCAGCCCCTCTTCTTTCCGGGGCTGCGACTCCGGCTCTGTGACTGGCCGGAGTCACGTGACGTCACTCCCGTACATGTGTGCGGGAGCCGTCAGTCACGGCACAATGTCAGTGCAGAAACGACATGGAAGCCGTTTCTTCACTGCGCATGTGCCGAATGACGTCGGCAATGCTAGTACACTGTATATCTCCTAAACTGTGCAGGTTTAGGAGATATGCAGGGCACCTACAGGTAAGCCTTATTATAGGCTTACCTGTAGGTTAAAGTGGTTGTCACTGGTTGACAACCACTTTAAGGGCCCGTTTACATTAGAATGTGCTAAGGGAAACCCACATTCTGTGCATGTTTCCCACACCGCATTCAAAATGCACTGGGTATGCAATCTGCTGTAGATGTCAATATAATACTAACGACACTTCAAACACAGATCGCAAACACGATGTGTTTGTCTGCACCGGACTGCATGGTGCCGCATGGTACCACATTTTTAAAAGTAGTGCATGCAGTACTTTTGGTTTGATCCAGTGTGATTTCATCCCATTCAAATTAATAGGCTGAAAATCGCATTGCTCTGAATCGAACTGGAATCGCAGAGCACAGACCATGTTCCTGTGCAATTCGGGTTTGAATTGTCATTTAGAGCTATAGTCCAAGAAAACAGATACATACACAGTTCAACCACTAGAGCTCCGGAAGATTTTATCCCTTTCATGACCAGGGCAGTTTTTGCTATTCAGCACTATGCTACTTTAACTGGCAATTGCACGGTCATGCAACACTGTACGCAAGTGACATTTTTATAAATTTTTTTCACACACATAGAGCATTCTTTTGGTGGTATTTGATCACCACTGAGTTTTTTATTTTTATGATGTAAATGAAAAAAGACATAAAATTTGGAAATATTTTCTAATTTCTGTTATAAAACATAGCCAATAAAAAAAATCAAAATATAGAATTTCTTCATAATATTAGGCCAAAATGTATTCTGCTACATGTCTTTGGTAAAGCTAATACCAATAAGTGTATATGAATTGGTTTGTGTGAAAGTTACAGCGTATACAAATTATGGTTTATATACTGGAATTTACGTGGCTATGACACTATACTAGTAATGGTGGTGATTAACGACTAGTCTGATTGTGATAGTGTGGCAGAAAATCTGGCACTAGTTGACGCTGGCTGGGAGGTACGTAAGTTCAACTCAAACATCGGGAGTTCGCTGAATTGCAAACATTATGGGGCGTTCGTGGGAAATTTGAGCGCCGCTGAATGCCCCATAATGCAGTGCAAGATCATGGGGAAATGACACCCGCTGATTGGTCTAAGCATGCACATGACCTGCATACTTTGGCCAATCACAACGCGCTCTGCAGAAAGAGCCATGATTGGCCAAAGGCAGCTATACTGCACTGCCTACATCCCACTAACTAAACTGGCTAATCTAACTTAAAGCGGAGTTCCACTTGTTTTTTGGTTTATTAAAAGTCAGCAGCTACAAAAAGTGTAGCTGCTGACTTTTAATAAACAGTAACTTACCAGTCTCCAGGTCCAGCGATGGCTGCGCCCGAAGCCTCGCTTGTCTCCCCCCTTATCCCGATGGCCCCGCCATTTCTAGTGTGGGCACCCAGCCAGGCTTCGTGGCACGGTGTGAACTTAGCTCCCTGAGCCATGAGTGTATAAAGTCAGTGCAGGCAGTGTAAGAATATTTATATATATATATATATATATATATATACAGGTGATACTCAAAACATTAGAATATCGTGCAAAAGTTAATTGATTTCAGTAATGCAACTTAAAAGGTGAAACTAATATATGAGATAGACTCATTACATGCAAAGCAAGATAGTTCAAGCCAAGATTTGTCATAATTGTGATGATTATGGCTTACAGCTCATGAAAACCCCAAATCCACAATCTCAGAAAATTAGAATATTACATGCAATCATTAAAACAGGGATTGTACATAGAGCAATATCAGACCTCTGAAAAGTATAAGCATGCATACGTACTCAGTACTTGGTTTGGGCCCCTTTTGCAGCAATTACTGCCTCAATGCGGCGTGGCATGGGAGCTATCAGCTTGTGGCACTGCTGAGGTGTTCTGGAAGACCAGGATGCTTCAATAGCAGCCTTCAGCTATTCTACATTGTTGGGTCTAGTGTCTCTCATCTTTCTCTTGGCAATGCCCCATAGATTCTCTATGGGGTTCAGGTCAGGCGAGTTTGCTGGCCAATCAAGCACAGTAATCCCACACCCTAATGACACGAACTAACCGGTCGTTTGAGCGGACTGGACTTGGGGTATCTCTTAGATACCCCGTAAC
>BLSH010153293.1:42303-55343 GCA_018402905.1 Glandirana rugosa
ATAAGAGACAGTATATATACTGCATTCAGTGTAGACTATATATACAGTGCATTTACTGTAGCCTATAAACAGTCAGTGCAGGCAGTGTAAGAATATATATATATATATATATATATATATATATATATATATATACAGTTGTGCTCATAAGTAAACATATCCTGGCAGAATTTAAGATTTCTTGGCCAATTTCAGAGAATAAGAATGATAACACAAAAACATTTCTTTCACGCATGGTTAGTGTTTGGCTAAAGCCATTTATTATCAATCAATTGTGTTTACTCTTTTTAAATTATAATAACAACAGAAACTACCCAAATGACCCTGATCAAAAGTTTACATACCCTGGTGATTTTGGCGATAACATGCACACAAGTTGACACAAAGGGGTTTGAATGGCTATTAAAGGTAACCATCCTCACCTGTGATCTGTTTGCTTCTAATTAATGTGTGTGTATATAAAAGGTCAATGAGTTTCTGGACTCATGACAGACCCTTGCATCTTTCATCCAGTGCTGCACTGATGTTTCTGGATTCTGAGTCATGGGGAAAGCAAAATAATTGTCAAAGGATCTGTGGAAAAAGGTAGTTGAACTGTATAAAACCGGAAAGGGATATAAAAAGGTATCCAAGGAATTGAGAATGCCAATCAGTAGTGTTCAAACTCTAATCAAGAAGTGGAAAATGAGGGGTTCTGTTGAAACCAAACCACGGTCAGGTAGACCAACTAACATTTCAGCCACAACTGCCAGGAAAATTGTTTGGGATGCAAAGAAAAACCCACAAATAACTTCAGTTTAAATAAGGGACTCTCGGAAAACATGTGGTGTGGCTGTTTCAAGATGCACAACAAGGAGGTACTTGAAGAAAGATGGGCTGCATGGTTGAATTGCCAGAAGAAAGCCATTACTACACAAATGCCACGAAGTATCCGGCTTGCAATACGCCAAACAGCACAGAGACAAGTCTCAAACATTCTGGCACAAAGTCATTTGGAGTGATGAGACCAAAATTTAGCTTTTTGGCCACAACTATAAATGTTATATTTGGAAAAGAGTCAAAAAGGCCTGTGAAACACGGAGGTGGATTGCTGATGTTTTGGGGATGTGTGAGCTACAAAGGCACAGGATATTTGGTCAAAATTGATGACAAGATGAATGCAGTATATTATCAAAAAAAAAACTGGAGGAACATTTGCATTCATCAGCCAGGAAGCTGCTCATGGGACGTACTTGGACATTCAAACATGACAATTATCCAAAACACAAGGCCAAGTCGACCTGTCATTAGTTACAGCAGATTAAAGTTAAGGTCCTGGAGTGGCCATCTCAGTCTCCTGACCTCAATATCATTAAGCCACTCTGGGGAGATTTCAAACGTGCAGTTCATGCAAGACAGCCCAAGAATTTTCGGGAACTGGAGGCTTTTTGCCAAGAGGAATGGGCAGCTTTACCAACTGAGAAGGTAAAGAGCCTCATCCACAAATACCACAAAAGACTTCAAACTGCCATTAATGTTAAAGGGTGCAATACTGACTTCCCGCCCGCCAGACACAGAGCTAGATTTGCCAGGCCACGCACAACCTTTGAAGAGCTCTGCTCGCGATCCTCACCGCAGAGACACTTGATCTCCGAGCTATACTCAATCCTATTCTCTAACATTGACATCAAACATAACAGCCACATCAAATCCTGGGAAAGGGATCTTCACATAGATCTGTCTTCCGAAGATTGGGAAACCATTTGTACACACATACACAAGGGTTCAATTAATGTCTCAGCACAGGAAAATGGGTTTAAAATCCTGTCAAAATGGTACAAAACACCTCTACGTCTTCATAAAATCCACCCCGCCATCCCCCCGACATGCTGGCGCTGTTCCAAAGATACAGTATAGGATCTTTTCTACACATATGGTGGTCTTGTCCCAAAATCACTCCCTTCTGGTCAGAAGTCCATTGCCTGATGACACATATCTCCTCCTACTTGATCGAATTCTCGCCCGCACAACTGCTCCTCCATCACGCATCAATCCCCCAAAAACACTACAAAAAATCACTAATGCTCCATTTGCTAAATGCAGCAAAACTGACGAACCCCTCCTTTTGGCAATCACCGAATCCCCCTACAATACATGATTGGTTTAAAAAAATTAACAAAATAGAAAAAATGGAAGACCTGGTCCACCAAGCAAATGACACCCCCCACAAATTTCAAACTGTCTGGTCCTGCTGGCAACACTTTAAAACATCTGAGGAATATACCTCCCTTACAACTACCTGCCAAACCGTCACTCAGCCTCTCTAACTATAAGAAGCCGGACCACCCCAGGCATGTTGACACTCCATGCAGTCCTAAAGGTAGCATGCAAATTAGCGTAGACACACTCTCGATACTCTAGCTTAAGTCCCATATGATGAAGGTGGACCGATGGAGAACCTTACCTGCCCTCCCCACTCGAGCGGATATAGGAGACACTCACTCCCTATGCTCTCCAGATTTTGCCAGGCTTTCGCCACACATGTCTGATAGGGTCCCCACCATCCAAACCCTAAAAGTACACAAGAGAAGCTTCGGGGTTGCTCCGACGGGCCTATCTTCTGCGCCCCTGTCCAACCTCTAGTTCCCATGAGGGGTGGTTGGATGATCTGGAGACGTGGGGGGGGGGTACCCAGGGAGCAGCACTAATTCAAGCTAAGAGAAGAAATGGTCTGATTCTTGTCTTATTCATTAACATGTCATTTTTTAACATTAGTTTACTCTCTCATGTTAAAGCATAGTCCTGTTATCTGTTACCCTTTTATGCAGAAATGTATTGGCTATATTTATTGGAATAAGATGCATGCATTGGGATATAACCCTCTTGCATTACTCAACATTTACTTTGCTCTGTATTCCAGCGTTTGTATTTCTCTTTGTTTGCAATTTTTCAAAAAAAGCTGATTTGATTTGGAAAAAAAGGGTGCAATACACGGTATTAAGAAATGGGGTATGAAAACTTTTGATCAGGGTCATTTGGGTAGTTTCTGTTGTCATTATGATTTAAAAAGAGTAAACACAGTTGATTGATAATAAATGGCTTCAGCCAAACACTAATGGTGAGTGAAAGAAAAGTTTTTGTGTTATCATTTATAGTCTCTGAAAAATGGCCAAGAAATCATAAGTTCTGCCAGGGTACGTAAACTTATGAGCAGAGCTATATATATACATATATATATTTATATATATATATATATATATACAGTCTAGAATATATCTATATACAGTGCATTCAATGTAGAATATACAGTATATACAGTGCATTCGGTGGTATACAGTATATAGTACACTGCAGGCGGTGTATTAATATATGTATAGAGTCTAGTATATATTTATATACAGTGCATTCAGTGTAGACTATATATGCAGTGTATTCTGGGTTGTACAGTATATAGTACCCTTCAGGCGGTGTATTAATATATATATATATATATATATATACAGTCTAGTATATATATATATATATATATATATATATATCCACTGGATTGCTTGTTGCACAAAAATGTATTTTATTCCCGTGGATATTTTTTATATGTGACCGGTAGGACGGCTTGACTGTAGTGCACTCTACAATTGCCGTAGTGCTGTTCACCACTTCTACTTTGGATATATATGTATATATATTGTGCAATCAGTGTAGACTATATATACAGTGCATTCGGTGGTGTACAGTATATAATACAGTGTAGTGTAGTGTTAAAAAAGTCCCCATCTTGTCCGGAGCATCCTCTGCAGGCGGGTCACGCTTGTCCTTTTTTTCTGCTGTTGGCAATGTTATTGTTCCACAACATGCAGAAGAGTTGGTGGAGTGGATAACTAAGCTGTCCTCATCCTCTGTCACTCAGGCTCATACTAGTTGCCTTCCAACGCAGCTGCCAAAGCGGCCTATTCCACCGGATCCTTGTCCACAGTTACTCCTTCCGTAGCCCCACCATCATGCACGGAGGAGTCACCAGAATTATTCAACCATAGTGTCGGTTACATGCTGATGGAGGATGCACAGCAATTTTAAGGCTCTGATGTTGGTTTCCAGGTTGAGGAAGGGAGTAACTTGAGCCGAGAGAGAGGGTGTGCCACAGAAGGACAAGAAAATAGCAGTCATGTTCCGCCAGCTGCAGCATACTGTCAAGTTTGCTCCAGTGACGAGGAGGGAGGGGATGATGAGGACACTGACTGTACTTGAGTGCCTGAGAAAAGGGAGGAGGAAAGTGAGGAGGAGAGTGAGGAGGAGGCACTCCAACGAGGCAGGATGTCCTCTAGGGGCCAGCTTAAGGGCAGCAACCCTATTGCATCACACCACAGAGCTCCACAGGCGCAGGGTGCTGCTGACCCCCTGCTGACTTCCAAACGTTCATTGGTGTGTGCTTTTTTCAACACTTGTGCAGTAGATTGCACCATGGCTGATTTCAATCTATGTCTGAAGTGGATCAAGCGTGGCCAGAACAGCGGCCGCTTGGGCACCACATGCTTGAGAGCACCTCAAAGACTCTCCTTGCTCCTCATCTATGATCTCAACCCCTACTATACCTCCAGTCCTCTCAAAAGCCTGCACTGGGAGGAATGAGGGTATAGCAATGGGTGCCACAAGTACTTGCAGCCAATCTGCTAGCAGTACACCACCAGTTGATTTCAGCAGGCAAATTTTCCTACTCCAGTTGCTGAACTGTAAAAAAAAGTACTGTCCCAGCCATCCACATGCTCAGCGTCTAAATGCTAGTTTGGCCAAATTGGTAGCATTACAACTGCTGCCTTTTTCAGCAGGTAGACTCGGCCCCCTTTCGTGAATTTGTGGAATGTGCTGCACCACAGGGGCAGGTTCCAAAAAGAAATGTATTTTCACGTAAGGCCATTCCAGCTCTTTACCATCATGTGGAAGGCAATGTTTTGGCCTCCTTAAACAGGCGGTCAGCAACAAGGTTCATATTACCGCTGACTCATGGTCCAGCAGGTATGGTCAGGGACGTTACCTTTCCTTCACTGTGCACTGAGTAACTCTTCTGGCAGCTGGGAAGGATGCAGGACAGGGTTCAGTGTTGAAGCTAGTTTAGTCACCACGCCTCTGAAAAAATGGTGGTGATTCTGCCACATCTGCTTCCTCCACCCCCTCCTCTTCTTCTTCCTCTGTGGCCTCTTCTGCAGATGTGTCCTCTGAACCAGCAGTGCTCTGTAAGTGTTCAAGGGGCTTCGCAAGCAGTCAGGCTAAAAGATGCCATGCGGTGCTTCAGTTGGCCTGTCTAGGGGATAGGAGCCACACAGGGGCAGAGATTCTGTCAGCTCTGCGGGGGCAGGATCAGAGGTGGTTGACGCCACGGCAGCTTGAGCCAGGAATGGTTGTATGTGACAATGGCACCTATCTTCTCTCTGCCCTCCGACAGGGACAGGGACACTTGACACAGGTTCCATGCTTGACACATGTCCTGAATTTGGTGGTGCAGCGTTTCTTGACCAGGTACCCAGGCTTACCAGATATTCTGAGGCAGGCCAGAAAAGTCTGTGGTCATTTCTGGCGGTCATACAATGCCAGTGTTCTGCTGGCTGACATTCAGCGGGAATTCAACCTGCCCATCAACTGCCTCATTTGTGGCATGCCCACCAGGTGGAACTCAACATTGGCAATGATGCAGCGGCTGCACACAAAGCAGAGGGTCATCAATGAGTACCTGTGTGAGTATGGCACCAGGACAGGCTCAGGGGAGCTTGGTTTCTTTTCGCCACACCAGTGGCTACTGATCAAAGATGCATGCACAGTCCTGTCACCATTTGAGGCCACAAGGATGGTGAACAGTGAAAATTCATGCATCAGTCACACAGTCCCTCTAGCCTTCCTGCTGGAGCACACATTTCCCGGAATCATGGACAGGGCATTTGAGGCAGAACAGCGGGAGGAAGAGGAGGACTTCCTATCCTCTGAAGGCCCCCTTTATGCAGATAGCATTCCTGCAGGGCCACCAAACACACAGGAAGAAGGAGGAGGATTGTGTCAGCATGAATGTAGAGGATAACATGCAGCAGTCTTCAAGGGATGGTTTTCAGTCCCCAGAAACCCAAGGAGTTGTACGTGGCAGGGAGGAGGTAGTTCCTGACACCCAGATGACTCTCATGCCTCCTCAAACTTACGCAGCATGGCGACCCTGATTCTGCAAAGCCTGTGAAGAGACCCGAGGGTTTGTGGTATCAAGGAGAGGGATCATTACTGGCTGGCAACCCTTCATGGTCCACGTTACAAGGGTAAAGTTGCAGAGCTCATCCTGCCTTCGCAGAGGGAGCAGAGGATGAAACATCTTCAGGATACCTTGAATAAAAATTTGTGCAATGCCTTTCCAGGACCAGGGAAGTTACCATTTCCTGGTGATGGATAACATGTTTCTTTAGTCCTCAACACCCAGGGCTGATAGGTTCAAACAGCCATCAGCAGCATCTGCATTATATGGTGCTGGAATATCTAGGGTCAAGAGCAGACTTGGAGACCTTTCCAACTGAGCATCCACTGAGTTACTGGGTCTTGAGGATGGGCCACTGTCCTGAACTTGCTCATTATGCAATCGAGCTACTGGCCTGTCCTGCAACTGGTGTGATTTTTGAACAGACATTCAGTGCAGCTGGAGGGTTCGTAATGAATCAAACAGTGCACCTGTCCACAAACTCCATTGATAGGCTCACATTTATAAAAATGAATCAGTCCTGGATCAGCAGCTATCAAGCCCCTGATGCTGATGTAACTGATTGAATCTGGGATGCCTTGAAGACTGCCTATGCTGCCTATCCTATTCCTCCTGAATCTTGATGATGATAGCCTCCAACAATATTTTGGGTTTAAGGCACCACCAACACCCAAGGCCCAATTTTTCTGCACCTGTTTGGGGAATGTCATTACAATTTTTATAATATTTTAAACAACAGGGCCCGTTCCTGCGCCCAAGAAGAGTAACTGTAAGGGGTTACAGTGTTCTTCCACCACCAACACCCAAGGTCCAATTTTCTAAACCTGTTTTACAGGGGCATGCCATTACAATTTTTTTTATAAAAATTCAACAGCAAGACCCGTTCCTGAGCCCAACAAGAGTAACTATGAGGGGTTACAGTGTTCTGCCACCACCAACCAGCCTCCAACAATATTTTGGGTTTAAGACCACCAACACCCAAGGCCCAATTTTTCTGCACCTGTTTGGGGCACGTCATTCCAATTTTTAAAATAATTTTCAACAGCAGGGTCCGTTCCTGCGCCCAACAAGAGTAACTGTGAGAGGCTACAGTGTTCTGACACCACTAACACCCAAGGCCCAATTTTTCTACACCTGTTTTACAGGGGCATGCCATTACAATTTAAAAAAAAATATATCAACAGCAGGGCCTGTACCTGAGCTCAACAAGAGTAACTATGAGGGGTTACAGTGTTCTGCCACCATCAACACCCAAGGCCCAATTTTTCGGCACCTGTTTGACTGGGGCATGTCATTAAAATGTGCAGTCCCCATAGTATATATAATACAGTTCAGGCTATATGGTGCAGTCAGTGTAGTATATATAACACAATGTAATGAAGTGGTTAAGGGGAACCCTATGATAGAATTAGAAAAAAATGGCATGTGTTCCCCCCCCAAATCCAAACCAGGCCCTTTGGGTCTGGTATGGATTTTAAGGGGAATCCTGCTCCAATTTTTTTAAAAAATATTGCGTGGCGGTCCACCCCAAAATCCAACCTAGGCTCTTCGAATGTAATCCATCCTCAATCACAGTTCGCAATGGAAAAAATAAGAAAAAAATGAGACATCTCCTCCTCGATGGGGGGTTCCCTCCGACTGATCTTTCTTTGCGGTGACAGTTTATTTATAGTCATGTGACATCAGAGGGGGGCAGGGTCACTCAGTAACGTCAGTGGGTGGCCCCGCTCTTGACTATAAATAAACTGTCAAAGCAAAAATAGGTCAGTCGGCAGGAGCCCCCCCATCGGGGAGGAGCTGTTTTGGGTTTTTATTGCTTATTTTTTGGGTCATCACACGCCGTGATTGACGATGGATTACATGGGGGACACTTTTTTCTTTTTTAACCACTTGCTCTCCTGCGCGTCATCTGATGGCAGGCGCAGGATCGTGTATTGTGAGCACGCGCGCACTCACTGGCTAGAGGGGGAGCCAATCAGCGGGTGAAGCGGACTTGATGTACGTTGGCCACCCACATTGCTCTCCGGCAGTGACAGAACCGGGATCTGTAAATGTAAATAAGCGTATCCCCATTCTGACAGGGGAGAGGAGAGTGATCACATGTTGCCAGTATATGGGAGCAGCAATCACTCTCCTCTCCCAGTGAGCCCAGCCCCCACACAGTTAGAACACACTGACAGGAAACACATTTAACCCTTTGATCGGCCCCTAGTGTTAACCCCTTCCCTGCCTGTTACATTTACAAAGTAATCAGTGCATTTTCATAGCACTGATCGTTGTATAAATGCCAATGGTCCCAAAAAAGTGTCAAAAGTGTCCAATCTGTTCGCCACAATAAAGCAGGCCCGCTAAAAATCGCAGATCGCCACCATTGCTACTATAAAAAAATAAAATAATAAAAACGCCATAAATCAATTCTCATAGTTTGTAGATGTTATAACTTTTGTACAAACTTTTTTACCAAAAATATGTAGAAGAATATATATTGGCCTACTATACTGATGAATAAATTTGTTTTTTTATATTTTTTTTGGATATTTGGAAACAGTATTGGCTTTTTTTTTCAAAACTGTTGCCTTTTTTTGTTTATAGCGCAAAAAATAAAAACCGCAGAGGTGATCAAATACCACCAAAAGAAAGCTCTGTTTGTGGGGAAAAAAGGATGTCAATTTTGTTTAGTTACAACGTCGCATGACCGCGCAATTGTCAGTTAAAGTGACGCAGTGCTGTAGTGGTTAATAAAGGACTTGTCCAAACTGTCTCATGTAATTTGTACTGTTTTGATACCCGATACCCATTCATATTGGTGGGGGGCGGTCGGGATCTGGGTTCCCACTTGTTAAAGGGGGCTTCCAGATTCCGATAAGCCCCCTGCCCGCAGACCCCGACAACCACAGCCCAGGATTGTCAAGAAGAGGCTCTTGTCCCCATCAACATGGGGACAAGGTGCTTTGGGGTGGGGGCGCATTGTTAAGGGCATGTAGCCTGGTACGAATCAGGGGGGGGGCACTCGCTCGTCCCCCCCATTCTCCCCGGCCAGGCTGCATGCTCGGGGGGACCCTACATCAATTTTTTTTTACATTTTGGCGTGGAAATCCTCTTAAAATCCATACCAGGCATGAAGAGTCTGGTATAGACTGGGGGGACAGTGATATTTATCTATATTTCCGGGAGCCGACAATACATTACAGCCTGCAAGCAATTTTAAATGACATTTTCCCTTTAGAAATATAATTTTGCTCCGGCACTGTTCTACAGATCACACGGATACGCCACTTTACAGGCAGACTAAGGGGACCCCCCAGGCACAATATTTAAAGGAATATTTCATTTTTATTGTTTCACTTTAGGCATTATTAAAATCAGTGCTCCTGAAACGATCAACACTTTTTATGGCAAGAACTTGCATATAAGCCTTTAAAATGAGCACTTTTGGGTTTGCATGTTTGCCAAATTTATTACCTGTTCGCAAGTTCTGGTGCGAACCGAACCGGGGGGGTGTTCGGACCATCCCTATAACTGACATCAATAGTGACACTAATACAGTGATTAGTGCTAATTTAGCACTGTCACTGTACTAATGACACTGGCTGGGATGAGGGGTGCCAAATCACTGGGAGCATTCATCGGGGGAGGAGCATTTTTATTTTTTTTTATCAGGGCGGTGGAGGTGAAGAAAGACATCATGATTGACGTTGGATCTACATAAGGGGGCAGTAATAATTTTTAATAAAGGACCATCTAATTTTTTTCTTACACTACACTGTTTTTTTTGGTGTCAATGGGTAGAGGTACCCCATACGCTTTCACGGGGGGGGGGTGAAATCTGGGGCCCCATTTCTTAAAGGGATCTTCCAGATTCTGATAAGCCTACTGCCCGCAAACCCCCACAACCACAGCCCACTGTTGTGGGGAAGAGACCCTTGCCCCATTAACATGAGGTCAAGGTTTTTTGGGGTGGGGGGAGCAGAGCCATTTTTTAAAATACATTTTGCATTGCTAACATTGCCTTTGAGCACAAGGCACATGTCACAAGTTGGATCAGTTAAGATGCTGATCCAACTTGTGTGTTTTTTTTTTATGTTTTTAGGTTAGATATTCTGGATTTGCGGAGGCAATTATAGGTAAGGGTTAGATGATTTTTAATGAAGGGTCTGCATGAAGTTAAGGATCAAAGGATTGAATAAAGTAAAGGGTATATTCAGGTAAAGTCAAATTAAATTTTTAGAATTGATTTATTTTTAGTGTTTTCCTTGAATAATCCCTGACTAAGGATTCGATTTTCCCTACTTGGAGCTCTGCCCTTGCCCCTGCCTTAGCTTATGATCCACAAAGCAGTGAGAACACCTCATTACCCAATCCCAGTACTCTCCTTGGTATTTAGATAGCAGGAGGCACCCTAATGGGTTCCTTTTAACAAGAAATGCTCATCTAATGGAAAGAATTCAGAATATTGATTAGCCCAAGATCGTGGCTAAAAGCTGTAAAACTCCCAGTTCTGCTGGTTGGCCTGTGTCATACTTGCCTCAATACCCATGTGGTCCCTGAAAACACTTACCTTGAGTAGTTGTGTGCATGTGGTGTCCCTTATGACCTCTGTAACAAGCTTAAAAATGAATCAATAAATATTATATAACTAAATGTGGACAGGAATGTTATTTCTGAATCAGGATATAAGCCCACTATTGATTTACTACTATGACATGATAAGTCTCCCATTCCAATGACTGTCCTAGTGCAATGATAGTCACCCCTGCAGCACCGTAACCATACTTGCATTGACAGTTCAAATGATAATTTCATGTTTGTTTTAAAGATCAATATTGTAATGAGCCTAGCACATTGATTAAATCAGCAAAAAAATGTTCTAATCTATTTTTCAGCATAGACTAAGATTTTGACATGGTCTGCCTAACTTAATTAACGTTGCTAAAATTAAGTGGTGGTAAATTACATCATCACTAACTAGCCATCCAGAACCCTGTGAATAAAAAAGTACACCATAAGTACTATCTTGTACACTACAAGTCCCAGAATTCAATGTACCCGAGAAAACTCACTTTCACTAATCTTTTTTTGTCAAATAGCAGTGAAATAGGAAGGAGAAATTTGTGGACCCCATCTGGAGATCAATGATTTTGTACTGAATTACAGAGTAATCTTGGACAGGGTTCAGTTTGTATTTTATTAATACAGAAGAGAAAGGCTTTCAAAGGAGAAGTACAGCCAAAGCTCATTTGGCTGTACTTCTCCTGTGGATCACAGGAGTGCAGTTGGTACTGCACTAGTGTGACACATTTTCAGCTGACAGTGGGTTAAAGCCCGCTGTCAGCTGACGCCACTGAGATGGACCAGGCTGGGGAAAGATCGCGACCATATGGTCGAGATCCACCCAGGAGCCTGGACCGGCACCTGGCTCAGCCTCTCAGCGAGCCACTAAGAGCCTGAGCCAGCAGCCCCTTCACAGCCCAGCAGTCCAGTGAATGCGGGGGGGAGGGACAGAGCCGAGAGCTGGTGAATGACAGTCACTCACGGAGCACTGATAATTGAGCAATGAGCAATGTTTAATCATTCATTTCTTGGTTTCTCGGATGCTGCATCCACCTAGGTAAGTATGATTTGCTGAAAAAAAACCTAAACATCTCTTTTAAAGTCTAAGATGGTGATCACCATCATTGTCTCCCATTGAGAACTACATGTCAGTCTGTCATGGTGGCAGATGGAACTTTTGGTTTATTTTTTCACAGATCTCTGCAGGAATGACATGGCTGTGCCAGTGGAGCCAGTTTCAAATTTGACAGTAGGTTCAGGAGAGAAGAACCCTGCACTGCAAAAACTGTTGGCGCTATATAAATCCTGTATAATAATAATAATAATAATAATAATAATAATATCCCTATCATATTGTCAGAGGCGGACTGTTTTGATGGTGGGGCACCACTTGGCACCATGTTAATGTTACACCGTAAATACAGGTGTAGCATTTCACATGGTCTTAATGGTATAGATAAGTTGATTGAGAATGAACCTATGCCCAGATCATTTAACCACTTAACAACTGCCCTATAGACAAAAGACGTCTGCAGGGCGGTTGCTTAACTCTGGGAGGAAGTACATTGACGTCCTCCCATGAATGCGCTTTCCGTGTGCCCCCTGGGGCGCGCACACGGGAACATCCATGACCATTGGGTCCAGGGGACCCAGCGCATCACGGATCGCGGTGAATGGCCACTGTGAGCGGCCTTTTACCACGTGATCGCGCCGTCAAATGACGGCGCAATCACATGTAAACAAGCCGGAGCTTCCACCGGCTTTTCTCTCTCCTCTCCGCACCGATCAGTGCATTGTGAGAGGAGCAGGGGGGAGAGAGGAGGTGCTGCAGTGCTGTGGGTGATGTGTAATGCCCACAGCGCAGCTAAGTGACAGTATGTACCCCCCACCATCCATCCACCACCCTCCCAGCCATCATCACCCCAGCCATCATCACCCCAGCCATATACCACCCACCCAGCCACCCTCAGCCCATCCATCCACCGCCCACCCAGCCATCCTCACCCCATCCATTCACCACCCACCCAGCCATCCTCACCCCATCCATGCTCAGCCATCCATCCTCACCCATCCATCCATCCATCCATGCTCACCCATCCAGCCATCCTCACACAGTCATGTTCACCCATCCAGCCATGCATGCTCATTCATGCTCACCCAGCAATCCATCCATGCTTACCCACCCAGCCGTGCTCACCCATCCATCCATCCATGCTCACCCACCCAGCCAACCCGACTCCCACCGACCCACCCACCATATACCGACCCCACTACTACCGACCCCACT
>BLSH010153293.1:63820-83643 GCA_018402905.1 Glandirana rugosa
AAAAAAAAAAAAAAAACGAAAAAAAGTAACAGGAAAACAAAGTAAGAAAATGATTGAAAATGACATAAATGTTCAAAGGTAGATGGTGTACTTTTTCTTCTAAATCTATTGTTGGATTTTATCCAGGGACCAGAAAACAGATTTTCTTTTTTCTTTTTTGCATTAATTGTAAAACCCCCAATGAAACAAAAGGACAATGAAAAAAAGCAAAAAAAAAAAAAAAAAGTATTAAAAATAGTGTCTTTCAAAAATGCAGGAATCCAATACGAGTATATTTATACTTAACAGGCAGTTCAAAGGGATATGAATCAATCCTGGAGTGAAAGAGTGAGTAGTGGCTATTTCTCCAAAGTCTGTTTGAAAAAGATCAGTAGGATTTATCTCATTGTCCACTTTTGATACAGTTCAGCAATGGATGTTCCCGTATTGAGATCAGTTGATGCTTATTTATGAATGAAAAGTGCTTTTAAGCTGCTTTGATTTTCCACACAGGTTTTCATAGCTTGATTTTGTCTTAGAGCAAGAAAATATTTTTGTATATCTTACATTTCTCCAATGTCCTTTCCACAGAGTTAAAAAAAATAAATGATCATTTTCAAGGTTCTTCGGGCAACCTTGAAAAAAACAAAAACCCAACTTCCACTTTATTAAAAAAAAGTAAATTCCTCATTGCTCCTTGCTGTGAAACAATATGTGCACCATGATGGATTTTTCTGTCCTCAAAAATATTCCTGCAACTGGAGGCCTAAAGAAAATGTCTGAACGGTGGCTGCAGATGGCAAGACATTTCCCAATGGATTTTGTCTTATCCACTCTGATATACTAAAACACTGATTCACCAATGCATAAAAAAAATCTACACTCTGATTTTCTTCATCAGCTTCCCTTTTGAGAAATATATTTACCTTAAAAATGTGCATACGTTAGCAGCTATAAACATTACATGGCATATCACACAATGTTAGCTTATATGAAAACGTACAAAATGTGAATGTATTCAAAATCTATTCAGCAGTTACTATTTCTTTTTTTGTTTTTTTTTAAAGCAAGACATAAAATCATCATGAAGTCTTGTAAGCATAACACTGTCTCAAAATGAATAAATATATAACACTTTTCTGGTAGCTTACAGCAGCAGAAAACAAGAGGCATCCTTATTTTATAGAGATTTTTTGTTTTGTTCGAGCATGAGTTCACCAAAACAGCAGCTGCTTAGACTTGGATCCCTCTTACGGCTTGCTTTATGTTTTCCAAGAGTGCCTTATTTTCTGGACTCTGATAGCGGTCTTGATTTGTGTACATGTCCGTCAACGTGGTCACGTAGGCATCAAAATTTTGTTCATTGATGGGATCCTACAAGACAATGAATATTTTTTATATGTTTATCATCTAACAAATTATTAATGGCCTATATATTTCTTCACAAACATTTTGATTCTTACATATTTTACAAGTTGAACAATGATTAGGGCTTTATGGTGCATTGCACAAAACATAGGAGTAACTATGGCCAAAGGAGTCCTTGCCAGTGCTCAGGGGCCCATTGTAAGCAAAAAGAAATAGGATCCTGAGAGGTCAAGTTATAAAGGAGATCAGATATCACTATCCACTCTCTGTTACATTGCACAGTGTTACTTTATATTGTTGCTTCATAAAATGTAGGCCAAGATTGGAGGAGAGACAGTCTTGTGACTTTGACAGGTCTTGTGACTTATATGGTTTGATCAATCCATGGTTTGATCAATCAAAACAGGAGCCTTTCTATAACCAGATTTCCATAAGAGGAATCTCTAACCTATACTACAAACACTGACAGATGGCATTTAGATCCGTCAGTGTTTGGAGTAATGCTGTGGTGTAACTTCACCCTATGGGTAGCAGTGTTGATTAAAGGTCTTCAGTGGATCTTAACCCCTGCTTGCCAGGTGTTGTCTTCTGCACAATTCAGATACTCACACACCAAGCTGATCCAGCATTGTCCCACTGAGATCCCCTTTTGTTTTGTTATCGCTGTCACACACCACCATGTTTTCTGTGAGGTCATCGGTAGGTGCCAGCTTTTCCAGGTTCAGCTGGCGAGCGTACCACTGACACGCTGCTAAGCGTGTCACTCTCTTCCTTTATCCCAGGAGGCAAAGGGAGCACAGTGTGTGTCATTCACCCTAATGAAAGACGTACACATGGGGGGGGCCCGAACACGTAAAAAAAAAAGTAGAAAATATAAAAATAAATAATAAAACAGTGCTATTTCAGAGAAGGAGGGGGAAGGGGTGGATGGGAGTGAAGACAGCTTTGGGGGTGAATCTGTTTTAAGCTAATGACTCAAGGCAGCTTTCTGCCAAGTGGTAACGATTTTAATAAATTATATGGAATGATAAATGATATGGAAACCTAAATCATTGTGACACTATATAAATCCTGTTTAGTAATATAATAATAACCTAAGGTTTCACTGTTCATATAGCAATGGTAGCAAAAATATAAAAGAGCTTGCCACAATGGGGTTGATTTACTAAAACTGGAGAGTGCAAAATCTGGTGCAGCTCTGCATAGAAACCAATCAACTTCCAGTTTTTTTGTCAACTGTGGCTACCGTGCACAGCTGCACTAGATTTTGCACTCTCCAGTTTTCGTAAATCAAGCAAAATGTCTCAGTTTACACAGTAAGACCATGGTCTTGCCTTACTCATTACCTCCAGGAAAAAATAATCCTATCATTATTAGGAATAAAAAATAGCAAACAAGATATATTTATTTTCCTTCTTCTATGACACCTAAGGGTTGATTTACTAAAGGAATAAAGATTGTTCACTATGCAAAGTATATTTTCACTTTGTAAAGAGAAATATACGACCTGTGGTACTTGCTGCTTTTCCATATTTTCCATTTTCCATTGTTCTTTATGAATGCAATTGTAAAAAGCTAAAAGCATTTAAAAAAAAACTCAGCCAATAACTGCTCATTGAGTTCGTGGTTTTTGCATGACTTCTAAAGAAATTGCTGTAAACAATTTTGACACCTTCCTTAATTTTATTAGTTTAGAGCAAACTTCTGATATGGTGAAGATAAAGAAATACAATGGCGAGAGCAGCTGCAATATTTCTCCACCCCCTGATGGTGGACAATTGGCATGGCTTCTGCGCCATCCCACAATGCTATACTCTGGCCCAAGCCATCTATCAGCAGACCCAGAATTTAGAAAGTACATGATATCTGTTGATAGCTTATTATTTCATATTCCTTGTCCTGCTGCCTGTTTTGTCCCCCTTGTTTCAATGGCAACAGAAGTTCACTCCAATAAGAAAGGGACATGCATATGATACATCATGGAGAAACCAACTTGTGCAGCCACCTTCCCAAATAATTTATACAATTTATTCTGATTTATACATTGCTGCATTTACATTTTATGGTTATGTAATAAATACATATTAACTTTTACAAGTACTCTTCAAACATTTGAAAATATTATGTAATTATGGCATCTCCAGCTGTATGAGATTCATATTTACAGGGGTTACTGACAAAAATAGAAGACAAGTGAATTGTTATATTGCCCTATAACTAATACTAAAATGTAAGGTCTGCATATGTGGCTGCCCCCTATCATCATTCACAAAACTGCATTGCAGAAATAAAAAAAAAATGCACAGCTTGCTCATGGGTTCCAGACTCTTGCTTTCACTGATTTCACAGAGGAATAATGCAAACGTTCTAGATCCCAATTGTTGTGGTAGAACACTACTGAACTTCAAAGAATGTGGACATTCAGAATTTGGGTTCCTCAACTCTCCTTGGCTACCCCAAGAAAGCCCACAGACTTCACCTTGTCTAGATGAGCCTGCTGGAATCTGCTAATGTACGAGACAAAGTTGTTCCAATTTTAAAGGATATGGTGAAAGGTATTTTTATTATTTTTTGATTTCTTCTAAATTTCTATATTTTTTAATGGAATTTAATAAAGTGTATATAGATTTTTGTACATGCCAGTGTCAATGGCACTTAATTTGCAAGAGTAACCTCTAGTTTTGATCCCTACCTGTAATGGGGTCTTTTGTTTAATATGGTCATTATATGGTTATAGATGTTACACATATGTTGTGAGTTGACAGGCAAGTTATATAATCGCTCCTTTTCTATTTAACATTTAAGCCTTCTGGAAACCTGAGATTGAGGGAGGTCTTTTTTATGATTTTCTCTCAAAATATTTTCTAATTTCTGTAGTGCAGTATTCAGACAACAAAGGGGGGGGGGGCAGCCACAAAAGTGTTTCCTGCCAAATAAGATAATATAAAATAAATGTTTCTCTGTGTGCTAGATAACCTCTGCTGCCTGATCATACCATTAATGCTGCTGCCTGGTACCCCATTCCTTGCTGCTGTCTACAAAAATGGTGGCAAACAACATTCACAACCATTAGTGTCAGACTTCCTATCGCCTTTCCCTTCTCCCCATGTAGCAGAGCTTGATCATGGCCATTGGCTACGTGGGCAATGAGCAGTTGATTATTGGAGGGCAAGGAGATTGTCACATGTTCCCCCATCACCAGAACTATCAGGCACGAGCTAGCAACATTAAGGCAATGCTCTGCCTTGCCTTCTTATTTATCTGACACATTTGCTTTATAGAACAAGGGCAATTTTTATCATAAAAGTACAAATTAATCAACCATTTCCATAATCCAGCAATTCCTATAAGCAGCTGTGGTTGGCAGGAGTACAGTTCATTAGAAAGAAAACCAGAGGGCAAGAAGAAGAGATAAAACTAGCCTACATTTGGCTTTGCCCATAAACCCTTTGGATGCACTTGCAGATTGCTAATGCCTCCATGCTTTTCTAAATGGGATACTTTCTTTAACGTAGCCATTCATAAGCATGCAGATCCTTTAATTGCCATTATACAAGGAATAAAAGCTGAAAGGTAGGAGAAAGGAATAAAGTTCAACTATAAACTTACTTGATTTGCCAAGTTATACTAAATAAGCTCCAGTGTTGTAAAATATATAGTAAAGTCACACCCTACCATCCTGACTACTTTGCTCCTTAAATTCATAACGTTTACACAGGTACTTAAAGAGGACCTTCACCCTCTTGAGGAAGATCTCGCCTTACCACCCCTCCTCCCTTCCCCTATTTTTTATTGCTTTTGTTTAAAAAAATTTTCTACTGAAAGTCTGCAACGCCTCCCCATGCATGTCACTTACCTTAGGCGAATGACGCACACACTGCCCTCTGTGTCTCCCAGGAAATGTTTACGTCACATATCCTAGGAGGCATAGGCTTTCATTGAAGTACAAGAGAAGGGGGGCGGGCCTATCGGCATGTCATCGAGAGGCCTGTCCACCAAACCTAGAAGAGCTGGTGGGCCTCTCGATGATGTCAGATAGAACATGCTGACGTGGGACAGAGCTGTGGCCGGGCATGAGATTATCTCAGAGGGTCAACACAAGATCCACTGGATGGGTGAGTATCTGAAAAGTTCAGATACCACCATCAGGCAAGCAGGGCAAAAAAAAGGGGGAGAGGTTGGCCGGAGTTCCTCTTTAAATACATACCTGTTCTATGGAAAATGGTGCTCCATGCCTCCTCCAAAGCCAATAATAGTACACTGCAGTTTCAGTGGTTGGTGGTTCAGTTTAGTTGGTGTATGATACACTTCACCAATCCCACGCATCCTGCCCAACTGGACACGTTGCTCCTTCAGACTTCAATTAATATGTGTATACAATACAAGTTGTTCTCCTTTAGTGCCTTATCTAAACTAGCATCCACCAACCACTCACTGATTTTTCTCCTATTCTTTTCAATATGCCCTAGTGCTCCAAAACTCACACCCCTATCCCTACATATTTCCGCACTTTGTGTGACTTTATCAGGGATTAAACCTTAGTGTATGTGCTACATGTGACAAATATACTGTAGCAGAGTGCCTTTAGGCCACTGGTCAGGTGATCTCCGATAAATGTGGAGATTTCAATTCAAACTGTGCTGCTGATTGCCTGAGAATATCGCGCAGTGATCTGATGTGAGAATTGACAGTACTACTATCACAAAAAACATAATTCTAATAATCATGTACTGTAGTTAACGAATGTAATATATCTATTCATTATGCAAAGTCCTTTTTTTTATATTTTAGTTCCGTTATTTCGATTTTTCTTAATACAGTTTATATATGCTGACCAAGCTGTCTAGTAAAAGTGACCAAGCTTGGCACAAATCATGATATTTCTAAGGATACTTGCTCAAGTAACATTTAATTCACTCAGTTTTAGTGTTCTTTCTAAACAATATTTTTTTAATTTGACAGCAACTCTTTAAAAACCCATGGAAGATTTTGATTGGTCCCAACCCCTGTCACTGTCACATATTCTGGAAAGCTTGGTCTGCATATAAATGAGAAATATTTTTTTCAATAAGGGCAAACAAGACAGTAAATGCACTTTTTAGTAGACAGGGTCAAAACGTTCAACTGGTTGATTCTTCTCATTTCCTGTGTGGTCAATGTGACAGGAAGTAAGGGGAAATGTCAGTGGGGATGGAGTGAAAGAAAAACTTGCCAGAAGACACATTTCATCACACGACAAAACAAAAAAGGATAATTGGAGTTGTCCTTTAAGCTGTAAGTTAGCACAGTGAACATAACATTTATCTATTCACTAAGTTAGTTTGGGATTCATTAACAACGCTGAGTGTCATTATATTCCAGTACAAGCCAACCTAAGTCTTCTGACGTGATTTAGTGAGAATTTATCTAATCCCTAGGAAGGTTTTTATGACATAGCACATTTTAAAAATGCCATTTCCAATATGCTGCTCGTGGTTGTCTTAATACCTTTAGTGTGTAAACCAGGCTAAAATTGCAAACTACTGTGTCATCCATATGGCAATGCAAAGAATTTCCCAATTTTATGATTTGTATGAGTTAGAGGAGAGTTCTTGATGTCAGAATGTGCTATTTATATGGCCTGAATTATATAACTCAGATTCCTCCACGTATTTTTGAAAATGGAAGAGAAGACAATTATCCACCTTATATCCTTATTCAAGAGAACAAAAACAAAAAGTGAGATTTGAATGTAAGTTGCTCTATGCAATTTCTCCATTTTGGTGAAAGACTTCTTTATCCAGTCTATTTATAGGACTGATGTCAATCTGTCACACGATGTGGTTCAATTCTGTTTCTATCTGTTTGTGATCAGACTGTCACAGTTAGACAGATTGATTTACTAAAGTGTAGTTTACACTTGCGGTTGGGGGAGCAAAAAAACGGGAGGTTGAGCCGCTTGGTTACTGTGCCCCAACTGCCCTCCCTAAGCTTCAAAGGCAGCTGCATTGGGGTATACACATCCTTGCCATTGTGTTAGCCAGGGCAGTACTGTTGCCTCCCTATGAATGCTCATTCCTCCAGACTGACATATACAAAAAAGTGTGTTTTAGTATATTTATTTATTTTAGTGGTGGGCAATAAAGGTTTATTTTGAATATTTGGGTTTTAGTTGTTTGTAGTTTAAGAGATGGGACATTTATGCATTTTGGCAGTTTGTGAGTTTTGTCTATTTGCATCAGCTGCCTTTGTATGGGAGCAGTATCTGAGCAATTTGTAGTTGTAGGCTGTGTATTACATATACAAGAGGAAAGCTTTAAAATTAAAATGTTAGGAATTATACTTTTCCATGTCATTGCTGTATTTTTTATTATCATATCACACTTCTGACATTCACAAAAATAATTTACAATATTTTACAGACAATTACAGATAGACTGAGATGATGAGGCGACTTTGCTCACAATACAACAAGACATTGAACATGAAATGTTCTTGAAAAATCAAAACATTCATACACTTCCAGATCCAAAGTGCTAGTGAGGAGTAAATTAGGGTTTAGGTGAATGGAAGGTGAACCAGGCAGCTTCACACAAACATCACTAAGGGTTGGATGAGTCTCTGAAGAAAGGAGACATGACGGATCGATTGACAAGTGCAGCAATAATGATGGATGCAGCAAACAAGCGTGATCATGAATTCCAAAGAAGAGGTTCGGCCCTAGAGTAATCCTGAAGATGTGCATGGGATGAGCTAATGAGGAGAGAGAAGAGTAGCAGACCATAGATATAGTTCATGGGGAGTATCTGAAGGTAAACTACATATAAAATACAAGTGAGTTTACATAAGTTATATTAGTATTCCTGAAAAATGCGACATGTGAATGTTTCAACAGATTATCAGAAACTGATATACAGATTCTTCAGCTTATGCTTTGAATTTTAAAAGCTCAAACCCAAGTTTTTATGTTAATTTATTTTCATTGTACTCGCCTGTTTATGTTACATTCAGTCTAGCAGCACTTTCTATACATGGCACATGCACCACTAGCTCTATACTGGTCTCTTAAAGGAAACCTATAGTGAGAAACTGAGGATGCTGCCATTGCCTACCACTCCTTTTGAATGTACCAGTACCCTGAGCATCATACTGATCCAACAGCTTTGGTACTTGCAGTAGTAAGTCCAGTTATAGAAGTTCTGACTTAACTTTGACTTTCTTGATTTACGTGCTTGTTCCAAATCAGCATGCTTAAACCAGAGGCATTTAAGCAACTAGCATATTCAGAAGGCCAGCATTGGCAGCTTCTGTATTTCTCTCTGTTCATGTTCCTTTAGGTAATCAACATTTTACTCTGGAAAGTAAAATCAGGAACAGCCAAAGAAGAGAAATACTAAGAAGCGTTTATGGGGGCACCTCCAGTGGATGTCATCTACACAGCCCTTAAGTTGTTGTTGACTAGCACGGTGATGTTTGTTTTTTCCCAGATCCACCTTGTCAGCAATAATGTGGAAAAAGGATATGATAACCTCCCACCCATATGATTACTATTAGATTCAGTTAGAATAGTTAATTTTGATTGGGATTATATAAGTTTATTGAAGGGTCAGACCACAAAGTAAAACATCAATTTTGGCACATATTGGAGAATTATATCACCTGACTATATTAGTAAATAAATATGGTAGATATCTGTGCTTGAGTTTGCACACTGATATGGCCATTGAGAAGGGAGTCTTCTGTAGCTGTAGGCATTTTTTATATTCCTACATTAAGGAGAATGTAGAATGAGGTACTGGAACCCAAATCTTCCAGGTGAATCAGAAGGGGTGTTAGGAATTATGGCAGCAAAGTCTCACAATTGGAGTATCACATCCATACAATCAACCAGGGGCAAACCCACCACTCAATATATATTTTGGGTGGACTGACGCTTCATAGAAAACCTGCACTCAAATAAGTTGGTGTAGTCCAAATTCCTGTCCTGAATGATTCTTTCAGGTCAGCGACTAATTAAGCAATAAAGTCATCATACAGATGATGGTCCTAAAGCTTCTACCTTTTAAAAATAAGTCGACAATGGCAACTCCAACATTTCTATCCTTAGAGGTTCACTTTTAAGGCAGACATGAATAACGTGTAATTCTAGGCAACTGTGAGAGATGAAATCATTTACCCAGGACATTTCAACTTGATCTGTATTACTGCAGAATTCACCATCTGACTGATGTACTACAGGCTCATCTGAACTTTCTACTGGATTGTTAGGAGATTAGTTAGGCCTGTGCTTTTTATAGGGCACAGAATCCAAAAGAATATGAAGTGGTAGTCAACTGACAAACTATCATCCTGCAAGTGGAAGGTGGGTCAATGTAGCTCAATAGAAATGAAGACAAACGTTTGGAAGCTTAGATGTCCTGATTGTACGTCTTAGAGCAAGATATGTGATAGCTTATTAAGAATAGGTGGAGGTTCATAAAGAAGCATAGGCTGTCATATATGTAAGTATGAGCTCCTACAAACCCCATAGCTCTCTAAACAGGGTCCTCTCTAACACAAAACCTGAATGAAGTCTCGCGTTACCTCTTGGGTACAGGTCCATAATGGGTCTGCCAAACCCCCCTTTCCAGTGCTGTGTCATAGAATCTCATTACCATCACCATGACACATTAAAACCTTAAAAAGATTCAACTTCTCAGATTAACTGCCAGCCATGTGCACACTTTTTAATGCAAAAACACTGTTTACAAATACACTGATCCCTTCACTTTAGGGTTTAAGCACACATGATTTGTTGTGTGAATGCTGCATAAATTGGTAAAGACAGTCATCACTCAGCTACACCTTCACCTTCCTTCACCACCACCACCTTCTAATGAGTCATAGCTGATAATATATTGTTCTGCCATGGGGGTCATTTATGTACCATAAGCAATCACAAACTGATTATTTTTAAAATAGTATTATTTGCTTCTTTAATTGAGGTCACATAAGCTGTTAAAGAAAATGTCTCGAGGTATACACATATATGATAAGTCACTTACCATATGGGGCAGCTGGATGTTAGCTAGACTGTGAATAAGAGACTGACTAAGATTGGCCAGTTCATGAAGAAGAGACTCATTTTGCTGCTCAATGACTTTATTCTCTTCTTCTATTGTCTTCAAGTTACTCTCCATCGTTGTAATCTAAAAAGCATAGCCAGGCACAAAACACAACAGACCATTACAAACCATTAGCATCAGGTGTAACTTTTCCAACACAGCTATAGTGTGAAGTCTACCTAATGGAGTTCATTCTATGATTAAGAAAAATGTTATGCGTGTTCTTTGGATTGGTATGGAATAAATAGCATAGATATTCTCAAAGATCGTGTTGTCAGTGTGCCGACTCTTTTATGATTCATCTAAGAAAAATGTTATGGCTCAATATTGCTATCTACATGATCATTCAAATATTAAATATTTAGATACAATCATGTGTAGGATTTTTAAAGTTCAATTCTTTCTATCCATATCTACAATATATTGACATTCTTCATCTGACTTCAGTGTGTGTTTTAATATGACCCAGCTAGTTCATAATGTTTAATTTTTACCTTCTTATATTCTATATTATAAAACTATTAAACTAACTGGCATCAAGATCCAGGATGACTAAAATATATTGCAAAAGCATGCTTGGGGTTCATTCACAGACAGCCTGACTTGCTAGTTATTAGAAATGTTGGAGCAAAGAAAATGGAGGCATTGTTCACAGCAGCCTATCAAATTGCACCTATCATTTTTCTAGTTTCAAGTTATTTTTTCCCCTTTCTGCTAGTCATAAAGTTGAGCTCTGTAAGATTATGTGTTCTGGCAAATGTCACACTTACATTTTAAAAAAGCTATCGTTTTAATTTTTTATGTTTTTTTTTTCAAGCAAAATAAAAATGACTTGTATTAGTTTGTACTGAGAAGTTTGACTTGGTCTGTCTATACAATACAAATCAAATTAGGTCTAAATGAACAAGAAAATATGTTTTAACAAAACACTTGTTGACTTTATGTGAGTGCTGCAGAAATGTGCCATGTGTCTTTATAACTGCATTAGCCTCATGTTGGGTATCCTAGAACACATTTAAGAGACCTTTGTTACTAATGTATATTTATATGAACCGTACTCTATCATACTTATGCTTTAAAGTAGAACTATAGGGATTTTTTTTTTCTATTTTGGATAGTGTAAGGAGTTATAACCTCTGCAATGTTTATTTTTGCCATCCGGGAGATTTCCCTTTACTTCGAGTCCCATAGCCAAACAGGAAGTGAGAGGAAATCCCTGCAAATTAAGGTAATTTCTTGGGGAACCTCAGGTCACCAGAACTAGTATCCCTGTTATTTTTTTGTGGACAACCCAAAATATGACATTTTCTATTACTTTCACTTTCAATGATAATGGTAAACAGGACAAATAGAGAGGGGGAATCTCCCTAATAAGGGCGCAGTCAGTAATAAAAACTGGCAGATGTACTAATTTTTCTCCCCTCTATCCAAAACTAAAAAAAAAAGTTTTGCCTTTATACTTTAACTTATCAGTTGGTGTAGTAGGCTGAAGAGGCAGCCATGTCTATGGGTGAAGCAGGAGTCACATGTTTTTTTTTTTTCACAAATAGCTAAATTAGCTTAATATTGCTTAGAGTACAAAAATGTTTGCCTTCACTATTTAAAGGCGCCTGGAATACCTTTAATTTTTCTGAGTCTGGATGTAGTATACTGTATCTTCATGTCATCAGATTGTTGCGTTATAGAGTTTATCTGAGCTAGGTAAGCTGCTGCAGTTTTATCTACTGAGTTTAGTTATAAAGTGCCCCAAATGTGTGCAGATGTACCTATTTAGTAAGACTATGCAAAGAACAGCCTACCAGAGCTCTGTTTATTATCATAAGATTAGCGAATGATGAGTTCTTATTGACTGATAAAAAGGCACTGCTCTATGCATATTACTTTATGCCTAATTCATTAATTAAGGCCAATGATATTAGGTAGATGGATTTTAACACATTTGTCCATACGTGCAATTGGACAAACCTGTCAAACTGAGGTGTACAGAGGCACACATCTGAGTGTTAGGATTACAGTGGATGCGGACCTACAAAAACTCCCCACATATATGTGATCAGCTATTGATCAAGTCTGTAGGGTGTCTATTATCTCCTAAAGACATGTGCTCTATACACCCAAAAGGGTTGATTTACTAAAGGAATAGAGCATATTCACTTAATTTCACGTTGCAAAGCAAATTTTCATTATCTTAGCATTAGAGGTCAAACAAAGCAAAAATTCACCTCGCAAAGAATACCCAATTGTGCAAGAAATTGAAAATAAATAACAATAATAATAAATAACTGATAATAATTGCTTGCACAAGTTCATGATTGAAGTCATCACATTTTCATCTCAATCACTCAATTACTGAGCTAAATTAATTTTCTTTTTGCAATACATAAAAGTAAGCAATTCAAGGTGAATGATTATCAGCAACTTCCCAATAATCAGCACTTTAATGTTATTATATTGATACTGTCGTATATATTCCAAGAAATATAGCTGTAGTTATTATATTGTTGTACACCTCAGTCGAAAAATACTGCGCTGTGATTGTTAACCACTGACAGACTGTAGTGCCCTTCCTTCTTCCTATATGTACACCTAAAACTAATAACAGTTTTAAAACCTAAAATCTACTCTGCAAAGTTATGTTTCATAGCTCTGTTTGTAATGTAAGCTGTGTTCTGTTAATAGATAAAAAAAATAAAATTCTACTTATGGACAACTTTTATTCTTCAAAGGCTGAATTTCGTGTAAGTTACATGGAAAAACCACAAACCTCCCCTCCCGTGTAACTTACATGAAATTGGTATTCATCAACACAGGGATCTTGGCAAGCAACAGGACGCTCGTCCAGTACCTAGTGGGAGGGAGCAGAAGCTGAAAAGGGGGCAGAGAATGAAGCAAAAGAGGTGGAACTGTATGTGAACGCCCAATAGGGATCAATCTTGGAAGCCAAATAGAAATGTTTATATATATACATATATATGTTAGACTAGCCATAAGACTAGGCTAACAGATCCACTAAAAGATAAAACCCAGCTTTTTTTAAGGTAAGGGTAATGTAATGTTTGAGAGAGATAGACTTTTTTTCTAATTCGTCATTAATGTGTGCAGTTAAGTTCCACCTCTTTATATGATTAAATCATAATCACTAAATTTTATTACACAAGCAAAACTGTCATTCTACATTTATCGTCAATAATCCAAAGTCTATAGACAATATTAATATTATTTTTTTTATTTATTTAACTGAACTCTGTTTTTTCTTGTGCCAAATTGCAGTTGTTGTGAGTTCAAATTAAATAACTTTTTTTGTTAATCAGTGCCACACACTTGAATGCAACACTTAACATTAAGAAGGTTCTCATCCTCACCCTTACCCTCCATGTAATTTTATTTTTCCCCCAATCTGTCTTTGTCTATCTTTGATGTTTTGGTTGATGAATACCATGCAGCCAGCATGAACATGTGGCCACAGAAAACGGTATTTACAAAAGTACAGATGCACTCACGTATATGTCACATAGAGATGTAATCCGGACATTTCATGCACATGCACGTCACATAGAAACAGTGCAGGCTTTAAGAAAGAAAAATGTTAAATGACAAATGATAATCGAGTTTTAGCATCACAATGTTTACATGGCGTATGCTATTGTGCTGATCACCTGGCCTACCCATGTTACGTTAACCACAAGTGAACTTCGACCCTTGGCAGCAAAGGTGAACTTCACTTCAAGAGAATGAACTTTGCATGCATGAAGTATGGGTGAGTATGAGAATAAAAGCTTTACTGTCTTTTTTTAGTCTTTTTTTTTTTAAGATTAATAAGTTAGTGGCATCTCATATAGGAAATTCATACATAGCAGAGCTGTATGCTTTCTTGGCAGTGCTAGTTGTAATAATATTCTATTTAAAATTATCTAAATAAGACATTTGCAATACTGTTTATAAAAAACTGTTACCTGAGTTCTCAGCTTAATCATATCAGATTCCATCTGGGAGTTGGATTCATTTAGTTCTTTTATTTCTTCATCCAATTGTTTGATCTCTTCATCGTTTTCTATACCTGGAGGATAGTAAAAGAAAATAATCTAATAGACCTATAACATTTTTCACAATTGCTATAACCATTAAATTACTGTTAGGATTGGATAAAAGATGTTAGCATTTATAGAGAAAGAAGGTCTAAACAGTATGGTTTGCATATTAAACAGGTCTAAACAGTAAGGTCTGCAGTATCTAATAGCAGATTTGTTAACCTCTCTATAGATTACCAAACAACAATTTTGCATCACTTATTAAATCTGGGAGGGCTAATAACTAAATTTGCTGCTTTTGAAAAAAATAAAAATAAAAAAAGAAGATACAAATGCAGGTCATACATGAGATAACCAATTATTTAACTTTTCAATTCTATTTTTTGTTAAATTGTATGCAAAAACAACTATTGATGTATTTTTGTGATTTACTAAACCCAGGACCCTGCATTCACTATATCTGGTCTCCTACAGTACGCAGGAGATTCAATTATTTTAGTAAATAAAAAGTGCTAAATACATTTTCTCATCAGCAGTATATAGCAGTCTTGTGACTTCTATCAGTGTCTGGTTAAAGCTTGTAGGAGGCAAGTAAGCACGTTTTTAGGGAGGGGGGAATTTTAATAATAAAATACATGATTACACTATTAGTGTCCCCCTTTCTTTACATGGATGCAATATTTGCTGTTTAATGGAGTAACCATTGAGGATAGCATCTCGATCGGGATTGGACGATCTCACATAGCTACCAGGAAGGAGGCACCTATATGACCAGATTTGACTAAACCAAAGGCGATCACAAATATAATTTTTGGTGAGTGCATAACCATAAGGGGGAGAAGTGCATGTGGTGATAAAGGTGGAGGAGTATAGCTCATAAAAATTATCTTTGAAGCAGCACACATCTTTCACTGGGAGCATGCTTTAGCACAAAAACTTCTCAAGGACTGAACTTTCTTCTCTGGTTAAAGTTTTAAGAGAACAACTAAGGAAGTGCTGCTAACATCTGAATGAACATTTGTTCTTAGGCTGTATTTTAACATCCCTGGCGGTATGTTTATGTCGGATTTTTGCGTCTCAAAGCAGTACATTTTTTCCGCATAGAAATTTGGCGTTATATATTGTAGGCCTGTAATTCTTAGGAATTAAGACAAGAGTCTAGTAGACATCCCGGGTATGATAAAGTTTGAAATAACGAAATCATAAATTATAATATATATGAAAAAATATATATATAATATAATAAATAATTATAAATAATTATCAAAAATAATAATATAATAATAATAATAATAAAATGTATTGAATAATGTAATCAAGTCAAAAACACTGAAATTTGCTCAGTTGCAGAATTGTCGCTGTCGTCACTCTCAGTTTCTGATGACGAATTTCCCCAAAAATCAGTATCACTCAATTCTGCAAATGATTCTTATTTACTATCGGTGTTTTCAGCTGATCAAAAACCACTTTTGACGTAAAGGGGCGCTTTTTGGATGCCATGGACATTCTCAAGTTTCCAGGCAGAAAGAATGACATATATAATATAAAAGTGCATGCAGGGCACTGGGCAAACTACTAGGGACAAAAGGGATGTGAAATGATTTCATACAGTAATGTAATCTTACAGATTACAGTGTACTGTATGTGTTATGTGTGTTTCACTTTTTGAATTTTCCACCAGGATCCGCCCCCATGCGACACAACACTCGCAGAGAACGGAGCCTGGCATCACACAGGCATTGGGTGGAGGACACAGCCCAGGGACACAGCGATGGACATTGCTGGATCCAGGGGACAAGGTAAAAAACCCAGCCTTGGATCCAGCGATGCAATCCCGAACATGGCTCGGGGTTACCGCTATTTGCAGTGGAAACTCATCCCAAGCCACACTAAGGAATACAGTCAAGGAGGTTAATTGAATGGACTTTTTATTATAGTAGCAGCTTGTATATTTATGATGGTTTTACATGAGCGCTGGGACCACTAATATTAGTTGATGTTGATGAATATTTGTACTACATACAGCATATAGTGAACATGATGGAGGGCTACTCACTTTCAGGTCATTACTGGACAAGGGGACACTCTTTACATTTGGAGGAAAAGAGATTTAACCTTTACATGAGAAATGGCATATTTACAGTAAGTAGTGTGGCAATGTGGAATAGGCTTCCTCAAAAACTAGTTCTGGCCAGCTCAGTAGATTGTTTAAAAAAATAGCTGGATGCATTCTTAAATGCACAAAATATATCCAATGGCCTCATGGGGAATCAGAAAGGATTGCACACCACCCCCCGGAGCAAATTGGATCATGATTTATTGGGTTCTCTGCCTTCCTCTATAGCAGTGTTTCTCAACCCTGTCCTCACGTACCCCCAACAGGACATATTTGCAGGTTTTCCTTTATCTTGCGCAAGTGTTTTAAATCAGAGTCAATGGCTTGGTATTTTGGACAGCTAATTTATCTAAGAGAGATTCCCAAAACATGGCCTGTTGGGGGTACTTGAGGACAGGGTTGAGAACCACTGCTCTATAGGATTGTGTTTAAGTTGGTTTTCTATTTTTGTGTGTGTGTGTGTGTGTGTCTTTTTTCAACCTGACTATGTAAATATCTTTTTCAGATGACAGTATGGTAAATTGTGATCAAGACAAAACCAATGACAATAAGAAGAAAAAATGGCTGTCATAAATATACATTAAAGTGCAGAGGTGAATATACTGTATATTTTTTTCACTTTTATACTTATTACTGTCTAATGCCTATAAGCTATTTTCACAATCCTTGCTAAAAAGAGTGACAACTCTTCTCTCTTTCATACTTATATTTTTATTCAGTAGTTGGTTGGAAAAAATAATTTGATTTGAATAAAAGAAATAAAGTAAAAATAACGCAGTCGCTGTGTTAAAACATCAGACTGGAAAATGCTTGTACACTGAAAAAAACAAAAAACTAAAAACAAACAAATTCTCCTGTCTCCGTCATAGCCCACTCTACCCGGAAAGTTACACATTTAATACAGTAGAGAATACATTGATTATGAGACAATAGCTTTATTACAATGTCCCTTAACAATAGACAATACCATTGGTTGCTCTCTGCTTTATAGTCATCATTTCTTCCCCTGATAATCTGGCCTTCTTCATTGCTGATGTGGCTCTTGGACATCCCGATAAACTAAAATAAAATTTACAAGATCTTAATTTTTTTTAACATTTTCAATAAAAATATTTAATTATTTTAGATGTATTTTACATTTTGTGACTAAATATAGTTTCTGTGTTTAATTGCTAATATATATTTGATCCTTACATTTTCCTGTAGATTTAGTGTGATGAATTTGAAGGATTAAATCAGATTTTAGATAAAAACTATTTGGCTTGGATGAGGAAACATATGAAATAAGTATGTAAGGTTTTCTTTTTTATAGAATTTTTTTTATTTTTGGAAATATTTTATTCTACCTTTTCATGTGACAACACTGAAGAAATGACACTTTGCTACAATGTAAAGTAGTGAGTCTACAGCTTGTATAACAGTGTAGATTTGCTGTCCCCTCAAACTAACTCAACACACAGCCATTAATGTCTAAACCGCTGGCAACAAAAGTGAGTACACCCCTAAGTGAAAATGTCCAAATAGGGCCCAAAGTGTCAATATTTTGTGTGGCCACCATTATTTTCCAGCACTGCCTTAACCCTCTTGGGCATGGAGTTAACTAGAGCTTCACAGGTTGCCACTGGAGTCCTCTTCCACTCCTCCATGACGATATAAACGGAGCTGATGGATGTTAGAAACCTTGTGCTCCTCCACCTTCCGTTTGAGGATGCCCCACAGATGCTCAATAGGGTATAGGTCTGGAAACATGCTTGGCCAGTCCATCACCTTTACCCTCAGCTTCTTTAGCAAGGCAGTGGTCATCTTGGAGGTGTGTTTGGGGTCATTATCATGTTGGAATACTGCCCTGTGGCCCAGTCTCGAAAGGGAGGGGATCATGCTCTGCTTCAGTATATCACAGTACATGTTGGTATTCATGGTTCTCTCAATGAACTGTAGCTCCCCAGTGTCGGCAGCACTCATGCAGCCCCAGACCATGACACACCCACCACCATGCTTGACTGTAGGCAAGACACACTTGTCTTTGTACTCCTCACCTGGTTGCCGCCACACACACTTGACACCATCTGAACCAAATAAGTTTATCTTGGTCTCATCGGACTACAGGACATGGTCCCAGTAATCAATGTCCTTAGTCTGCTTGTCTTCAGCAAACTGTTTCTTGTGCATCATTTTTAGAAGAGGGTTCCTTCTGGGATGACAGCCATGCAGACCAATTTGATGCAGTGTGCGGTGTATGGTCTGAGCACCAACAGGCTGACCCCCCCAACCCTTCAACCTCTGCAGCAATGCTGGCAGCACTCATACATCTATTTCCCAAAGACAACCTCTGTTTGGATATGACACTGAGCACGTGCACTCATCTACTTTGGTAGACCATGGCAAGGCCTGTTCTGAGTGGAACCTGTTCTGTTAAACCACTGTATGGTCTTGGCCACCGTGCTGCAGCTCAGTTTCAGGGTCTTGGCAATCTTCTTATAGCCTAGGCCATCTTTATATAGAGCAACAATTCTTTTTTTCAAATCCTCAGAGAGTTCTTTGGCATGAGGTGCCATGTTGAACTTCCAGTGACCAGTATGAGGGAGTGAGAGCGATAACACCAAATTTAACACACCTGCTCCCCATTCACACCTGAGACCTTGTAACACTAATGAATCACATGACACCGGGGAGGAAAAATGGCTAATTGGGCCCAATTTGGACATTTTCACTTAGGGGTGTACTCACTTTTGTTGCCAGCGGTTTAGACATTAATGGCTGTGTGTTGAGTTATTTTGAGGGGACAGCAAATTTACACTGTTATAAAAGCTGTACACTCACTACTTTATATTGTAGCAAAGTGTAATTTCTTCAGTATTGTGACAAAAGATAAAATAAAATATTTACAAAAATGTGAGGGGTGAACTCACTTTTGTGAGATACTGTATCTAGCATTAGTTATCTAGCATCTAAAACTTCTTATAGATCCTCCTTTTTATCAAAAGCATTCACTCAAGTGGGGAGTGTAAAAACATTTATAAAATAAAATAGAAAACAGTGTTATGACTTCTTTAATGTGAAACGATGTTATATTTCATCACTCACATGTCGAAAATATTGTCACATTTAAACGACAGGGGAGTTTTATTGAGTTGTGTGTCGGTAATTACAGATTTGGCGACCGTTGTTTTCACTCATGTGGGGATTCACTTTTACAGGTTTAACCCGGGTTAATCGGTAAAAAGGAGGGGCCACAGTACACTAAGTAAT
>BLSH010153293.1:85279-97187 GCA_018402905.1 Glandirana rugosa
TCACCCTGAACACACCATCCCCACTGTGAAACATGGTGGTGGCAGCATCATGGTTTGGGCCTGCTTTTCTTCAGCTGGGACAGGGAAGATGGTTAAAATTGATGGGAAGATGGATGGAGCCAAATACAGGACCATTCTGGAAGGAAACCTGATGGAGTCTGCAAAAGACCTGAGACTGGGATGGAGATTTGTCTTCCAACAAGACAATGATCCAAAACATAAAGCAAAATCTACAATGGAATGGTTCACAAATAAACATATCCAGGTGTTAGAATGGCCAAGTCAAAGTCCAGACCTGAATCCAATCGAGAATCTGTGGAAAGAACTGAAAACTGCTGTTCACAAACGCTCTCCATCCAACCTCACTGAGCTCCAGCTGTTTTGCAAGGAGGAATGGGCAAAAATTTCAGTCTCTCGATGTGCAAAACTGATAGAGACTTCCCCAAGAGACTTACAGCTGTAATCGCAGCAAAAAGGTGGCGCTACAAAGTATTAACTTAAGGGGGCTGAATAATTTTGCACGCCCAATTTTTCAGTTTTTTATTTGTTAAAAAAGTTTGAAATGTCCAATAAATTTCGTTCCACTTCATGATTGTGTCCCACTTGTTGTTGATTCTTCACACAGAAATACAGTTTTATATCTTTATGTTTGAAGCCTGAAATGTGGCAAAAGGTCGCAAAGTTCAAAGGGGGCCGAATACTTTCGCAAGGCACTGTAGGTAATTGGTCTACTTGCGTTAAAAAACACATTGAATGATATATTTGAGTTTACAGAGCTGCAAAAATATGTGTATTTTATATCTGCCTAGAGCTCAGTTTTAAAGTAGAACTAACGATAAAAGTTGAATAAGTAAAAATTGAGTAAGGGAAGGTTATAACCCTGTTGCCTTTTTTTTTTCTGCCATCTATGACCCATTGGGGAGATTTCGCTTCACTTCCTGCTGCATAGCCAAAGCAGGAAGTGAAAGAAAATCCCTCCTAGGTGATGGAACTCCTGGTTGTCACTAGGGTGAGCAGAACTAGTGTCCCGATTGGAAGATTTCCCTACTATTCCTATTCTGGGACCATCCCAAAATTCTGGATTTTCTTTTACTTTCACTTTTGGTGATAATGGTAAACAAGACAAAAGAAGAGGGTGAATCTCCCTAATGAGGGTACAGACCACAAAAAAAAAAAAAAATGGAAATTGAGATAACGGCACCCATGCTATATGTGATACATGCTCAAATCAAGTAAATAAATAAATTAATAAATAAATCAGGAATAATCAGTGTGAGATGTGATCGCAGCCTTTGCTCCAATGTGCTAACTGCTACTGCAAAACTGCTAGCTAAAAAAAAACTGACAGGTGTACTAATTCATCAATGCTGTCAAAATTTAACAAAAAAAGATTTGCCTTTATTTATAAAAAAGATAGAAAAAGATATCTCCATTGCATAGCATCGAAAAAGTAAAATCTTTACTTACATTATAGCAGCTCATAGTTATGCTCTAGTATAATAATATCTGTCGGGTGTTTAGGTGATATTAATATAGGTACGATTTCAAACACACGAAAGGTCAAGGAACATTAGCAGACAATATTGCCAATTATCAGAGACAGCTGAGATCTCAGCTTGACGTCTGTTTTCTATTTTAATGCTGAGAGAAATGTTCCTAATTGATCTAAAATCATAGATAAAGCTACCTTTTATTTTAAGTGCTGGTTCTCACTGGGGGGACCTGTCAGGCGACTTGTCAGTATGACAAGTGGCGCTCCATTCAGTACAATGGAACCATTCTAATAGGAGTGAGTCAAGTCGCTCCGACTTAGAAAAAGGTTCCTGTACTACTTAGGGGCGACTTCGGAGCAGCTTGCATTGACTTCTATACAGAAGTTGTTTTGCAAGCCACGCTGAAGTCGCGCTGTACGGGGTGGCTTCAGAGTCGGACGAGAGACGGGAGACTTTGAAGCCGCCCCAGTGTGAACCGGAACTAAGAGTCAAGCAAGTGCAGAAGTGAAAAATATAACATGAATGTAGCCATTAGGTGAGCTATTGGGTTTTAGGTGACAGCACTGTTTTATGTGAGAAGCACTGCAGAGAACAGCTAAATGTAGAAAGCTCTTGATGATGTATATGGAATAACAACTCAGTCATTAGCACTATAGCACTTAGGCTCAACGCTTTCAGTTGCCTTCAGGAAACTTTAAAGCAGTGGCTCTCAACTCCTGTCCTCGGGACCCACCAACAGGCCAGATTTTCAGTATTACCAGACTAGAATATTGCAATCACTGAGCAGCAAATGATATCACCTGTGATGCATTTCAGTTATCCTGCAAACCTGGCCTGTTAGTGGGTCCCGAGGACCGGAGTTGAGAACCACTGCTTTAAAGGATTATTGGGGTTGTTTTATTAAAGAAGTAAAAATTGACGCCTTCCAAAGTGAATGTTTGCTTAGTTTTATAAATAGGATGACTACACCAATTATGTGCAAGGCACAATTTGTTTTAAATTGCCCTTGTATGTGATTGGGCTTTTAAACTGAAACCCGTTTCACCTTATTTACTAAAATTCTTCACTCCTTTAGTAAATTAATCCCATTGCGTTCTAGAAGGGCCAAGGCTGGACATAAGACCTGCAGACCTGCAACTTGGGAGCTTTGGAATTTGTTTATTAAAGCAGTAGAGGCTGTTCACATTGCAAAGTGAATGATTATAAATACGTTGAACTTATGTTTATTTTAAATATTCAATTGTGTGTGAGTAAAAAAAAAACATGAAGTTTATCACATAGTTGTTTTAGTCAAAAAGTATCTAATGCAAAATCTTTTGCTTTTTAGTATTTTTATGAGGGGGTTAGAACCTCTGTTGGCTTTGCATTGTTGTCCCTGTCTCTGCTGGAGGGATTGACCCCTATATTTGTCCTTATGGTCAATATTTCTGGGAATGCAAGTGAGGGAAATTTTGAGTTGCCAACAAACCAGTGACAGCTGTCTAAGACGGTATTTCCTTTATTTTGGAGAGATTTCCACTTATTACCTGTTATGTCTATGGAACAGAAAGTAAATGATAATTCTCCCCAGTGTCAAAGATTTGGACCATGCCCTACTCTATCCAAAACTGAAAAAAAAGTGGTCATACCAAGATAACGACAGCAGTTGCAGCCATGGTCTTGGTAGAGTATTATTTTTACAGCCAGTGTTCCGCTGTGTTGTAAAAGTGATCTGGGTGTCTCTACAGCTACCACTTTTGCAGTACAGAGAAGGGACGCCTAACCCAACCCCACTGTCACGTTTTGGTTTCCGGACTCTCCTGTTCCTCTGGGGAGCCTGAAACTACGGTAAACAGCCTGGATCCCTTCACACAGAAGAAATGGAAAAAAAACCTTCATTCCCCACTCCCCTCTGTGATGAATGACATCAGAAGTAACAATGATTTTAGGGTTCAATATATTTATTAGGTTTTACAGAACGTGAAAAGAAAATAATACAGCAATGTAGGGCAGTAATAGCAAAAGGCATATTCATAGGCCCAAGAAGGTGCGTACAGATCAGCTGACAGCACAGTAAATAATGGCACATAAAGAGAAGGAAAACAGTATGCATGATAACATGGCTACAAATTAGTGAAATAGTCATACAGCAATAGATTTAGAATGTGCAAAATAAGAAAACCAAGCAAACTGCTTCTTCCTTTCCATAGAAACGTTTATACAAATCATATGATTGAAATCAAAACAGCAAGAGAAACAGAGTCAGGATATAATTACCGAAGGATATACCGAAGGAGCCAGAGAGATAAAAGGAAAAGGAAAAAAGAGTGAAGAGGAAAGAAGAGAGAAACAGTAGACCTATGGTTCCCTGTGGCCAAAGACTGAAGACCATATACATTCCTCCAGTTGGATAAGCATATACTTGGCCCAGGGTGACCATGTCTTTTGAAATTATTTAACCTTATCAAGCAGCACACTCACCAATTTCTCATGGATCATAACCCAAGAGATTTTATGTTTGGTATGGATAAAAAGAAACAGACAGTTTCTTCCAGACTCCCGCAATTGTGCATTTGGCTGCTAGGAAAATAAAAGAAGCCAGTCTCTGTGCGCTGTGGGGACTACCAAAGATAGCTTCATTTAATAGGGAGTATCGGGGCTGTTGATTTACTACTTGTCCAATATTCGACGGAGGAAGGAAAATACTTAATTCAAATACCCCCTAATCCTGGGACACTCCCATCAGATATGGTTCCCAGTACCCCTTGAAACAATGATTTTATGACTTGTGATTTCAGAACTGTCATTCCCTGGTACAGCCTGGGAAGCAGCATGATAAAGCATTATCTATGCTTGATCAGCTGCTTTGAAGGGCAGGGGGAGTATAATAGATCCCTGATGTCTCCATAAGAAGTAACTGTCACTGCCAGTGGTGGCCGGTCCACAAGTGGCACAGGGGCTCCACCCCCCAGCCTGCACCATCTGTGTATGTATACACTGTGCAAGAAGATGGACCAACAGGTCTCTACCAGGTCTATCACCCCCTCACAGGCACGTGACCACTTCCCGAGGCCCCAAATGGCCAGGTGCATATTGTCTCTGGGGTGCAGTGCACTGCCCTCTCACCCTGCAATGCCAGTGGATCGGCATCAGCTTCCAGCTTCCCGGACAATCAGGACAGGAAAACCCAGAACCCAGAAAGAGGACCAGGTCAAGACAGAAGCCATGGTGCCGGGCACCAGGGGAGCCATGACAGCTGGAAGGCTGCACCGTAGGGTGAGGCCCACCCCAGCCCTCCCCCAAAATTGCCCAGCACCAGCCGCCACTGGTCACTGCCCAAAACTATCACATAGGGGCATAGCCCCTTGCTATAGCATTAAAGGTAAAAAAAAAAAAAAATACAGACTGTACCACACATAAAAGCCTCTGCTTTCAAAAAATATATAGTGTTTGGGGGTTCTAAGTAATTTTCTAGCGCAAAATGCTGATTTTAACATCTGTTTGAAAAATTTTAAATTGCCCCAGACAGCAGGTGGTTAAAGTACTCTGTCACTGATTAAAAAAGAAATGTTTTCTAAAAAAGGGCACATGCAAAAGAGGACTGTTCATACTTACCTTTCCAGCTGGCATTAGTTTGGATCATCGCTTTGCTACAATCTACGAACACAGAAAACTCTTTAGGATCCCAAACGCTTCTAAGTATGTTTGATGTCTGATTCCCCTCTGTGCGCAGCATCATTGTTACTATTGTGTCCTGTAGTGATGTAGGTGCCAGTGGATGGAATTATGACAGGGGATGCAGGTGTAGGAATCTGCTGCCCTCTACTGTCTGAATTTGTAAATGCCTGTAAATATATTATGTATACACTTCCTGCCCCTGGTTTGTTGGCTTTGAGGCCCCAGAAGGAGGAAAAAAAAAAAGACAGAGAGAGAAAGTTTCAGCCACATGTCCTGCCCATGCTACTAAATCCTGGACTAGAAGAGAGACAATAGTTGAAGCATAACCCCCATGACCGTTAATTTTAAATATAACAAACATGTTATACTTATGTCCTCTGTGCAGTGGATTTGCACAGAGCAGCCTGGATCCTTCTCTTCTTGGGTCCCTCTTCGCTGCTCCTAGCCCCTCCCTCCTATTGAGTGCCCCCACAGCAAGTAGCTTGCTATTGGGATTGGCTGCAGCTTCGTGTGTCCATTCAGACTTGGTGTTTGACCCGCCCCTTCTCTGTCCTGATTGGCTAACTGACTGATTGACAACTGCGGTAGCCAATGGCACCACGGCTGTGTCTCAGCCAATCAGGAGGAGAGTACTGGATGGCTGGGGCTCGGGTAAGGATTAGAAGGTGCTGGGGAGGCTGCTGCACACAGAAGGCTGTTTATCTTATATCATATACAATAGCAATGCATTAAGATAAAAAACCTTCTGCCTTTACAACTCCTTTAATGTTGTCTTCAGCTCTCTGACACAAAGACAGGCAGTGCATCATCTTTAGAGGCCCCTGCAAATGGACTTTGCTGCAATATTCATCTGGATGTATCTCTATTAATAACTATATACACCTGGGTGTATGAGCACAATTCCACCAGGACTCCTATTAGGCCTTTTTCTGATAATAACTGTTTGTACATTGGATATATGTACTGCTTTTAATCTCTTCTTATATAAAGCTTGCATCATTTCTATACTGGTATGCATCTATGTACTTATGGTTAATGTTGCAGTAGTTTTTCTGCTCCCAATTATTTTGATTAGATTACTGATTAATTTCCCAGGAATGGAATTCCCTCTAATTCTGGGTGGAGGTACTGCCAACTTCATTATCAAACCCACTCTTTCACTTAGCAAAGGTTCTGATTTATTTAACTACAGGTTTAGCGCAATATCCTGTTTGAGGAGCGCCAATTCTCAAAACCAGCTAGAAGAGGGCTACACAGGCATTCGCGACTTCCAGAAATGTCGGATGTTAAGAATACAACAGAGGTTGTAGTACTGCAGCAAAGCAACAATCATGGTCAGTACCTTCTGAGAGGTAAATATGAACAGTCTTCTTTTTCTGGGGCCCTTTTTTTTTTTTTTTTTAAATGTTCCTGGCTATAATGTCACTTTAGAGCCCCAGTAGGCACAAGTGGATGCTTAGCCCTGGAACATGGGGCTCTGGCATTTTGCTACAGGCAGAGGACACAGGTATACCTTCCAGCACAGCTGCAGTCAGTTAAACAGCTACTATGGCTGAATGGGGCTAGATGGGGTTGGATGGGGCTGGGTGGTGCACTCAGTGGTACTTCTGTTTAGTGTAGAATGTAACATAAATGCCACTAGGCGCAATGCACAGCCCCGTCCTGCCACAGCAACTCTAAGCTTTTCATAGAGTTTGACAGGCTGCTGGCAGTGGGGCTGGATGTGGCACCTGTTCCCCAAGTTGGGGCTAAAGGCTGGAGCCCCTAGAACCAGGGTTAACTGAGCAGGGTGCCCGCGGACTAACATAGCGTCACTTCATTTACAAAGCTCAATAAACATTTACTTTGTTGTGTGAACAGTCTCTATTCCTTAAGTAAATCAATTCCAGTGTTTACGTACATCATTCACATATCTCGCAACATTGATCCCAAAGTACTGTTTTATAGCACAGTAATTTAAATAATTCTATATAATCTCCTTTTCTACAGTGTTGCCTGCCTACACTTTCTATATGGGTCAAATCCAAAGTTTCACAAATATCCCCTACATTACCAACGTAACATCTTCCAATGATCACTGTACAGTGACCTTTCACTCGGACTGACCTGATTGGCTCTTGGTCTTCTTTGTCTTCTTTGCTTTGTGCTATCTTAATTCCACTTTTCTTTGCTCTTGGGCAACCTGAAAGGCTGGGGTAGGTACAAATATTCACTAAAGAGTCATTAAAGGGAAATTCCACCTTTCAATAAATATTTGTAAGAATAAATGTAGCAGCATTAAAAGATTATTTCCTCTATGTAATTTTTACCTTATTTGTGTACTTTTACCTGTATCGCTGAATTCTCCACTCAGCTCTCTCCAGTCTGAAAAAAATGCTTGTTGTCAAATGGGATATTGTCTGAACATTCTGAACTACTGTAAGTGCAGACATGCCCACCCAACATCTGTCTTTGGTCTCTTAGCCATGTGGTCACACATGTATCTGCTGCGTGTGTTCTTGCTATTTTTCCAGCAAGTTATTGAAAACACAGATATGCATTTGTAGGCTCAAGACAGATGTTCTTATTAGTTTGTGGTTACTAAATTATTTTACTTCATCAACCGACTTGTTTGCAAGTGCAGTTGCTCCAGAGCTTAGTAAATGAGCTGCAGCACTGCCACCTTCCATCATCCAATCATGTGCAAGAAAAAATGCTGTTTTTACATTTTCCTTGCAAATGATTGAGTATTCTTTGCAAAGTGAAGCTTTACCACATTTACTGAGACCTGGAGCAACTGCATTTGCAGCGTGCAACTGGACTTTGCAAAGTGCAGTCTATTTGCCTTTAGTAAACCAAGCCAATTGTCTTTCAAAGCTGAAGTTAGGTTAAAAAAAAAAACATTTTTACTCTATGGCTTCAGTTACATTACTTAACTTTAATAAGTTAAGGTAAGGTTGATGTGTAGGCTACTGGATTCTGAAGAAATTTTCACTGCAAGGCTGCTCTGTCCTCTTCCTACTGCTGAGCCTCTGACACTGTGGAGGCTAACAGCTATGGGTCTCCAGGCTGTACTAAAGATGATCTGACGGGAACAGGGGAGAGTCTGATCAGTCCCAGGATGCTCTCCTCCATTCACAGATCATGTTACAGCCAGTGTAAGCAGCGAAATAACTTTTCTCAATGGAGGAGAAGGTAGGAGGGGGAGAGTCCTGTTAGATCATCATTAATGCAGCTGAGAATGAAGCTGGCAACCCCCACAGAAGTTCAGAAGCAGGAAGAGGACAGAGCAGTCCTGTCATGGAGATTTCAGCAGAATCCAGAAGCCTGCACATTATGAGACATTACAGGTGAGTAATATATCTAAAGTTGTAGCGAAAAAGTATTTTTTTTAACTAAACTTGAACTTTAACATTTTTCTTTGATGGGAAATACATATTTAATATACACTATATTGTCAAAAGTATTGGGGCGCCTGCCTTTACACGCACATGAACTTTAATGGTATCCAAGTCTTAGTCCGTGGGGTTCAATATTGAGTTGGCACACCCTTTGAAGCTAAAACAGCTTCAACTCTTCTGGAAAGGCTGTCCACAAGGTTTAGGAGTGTGTCTCTGGGAATTTTTGACCATTCCTGCAGAAGTACATTTGTGGTCAGGCACTGATGTTGGACAAGAAGGCCTGGCTCGCAGTTTCTGCTCCAATTCATCCCAAAGGTGTTCTATCGGGTTGAGGTCAGGATTCTCTGCAGGCCAGTCAAGTTCCTCCACCCCAAACTCACTCATCCATGTCTTTATGGACCTTGCTTTGTGCACTGGTCCAAATCATTTGGTGGAGGAGGGATTATGGTGTGGGGTTGTTTTCAGGGGTTGGGCTTGGCTCCTTAGTTCCAATTAAGGGAACTCATAATCAGTCAGCATACCAAGACATTTTGGAAAATTTCATGTTCCCAACTTTGTGGGAACAGTTTGGGGATGGCTCCTTCCTGTTCCAACATGACTGCCAACATCAGTGCCTGACCTCACAAATGCATTTCTGGAAGAACGCTCAAACATTCCCATAGACACATTTCTAAACCTTGTGAACAGCCTTCCCAGAATAGTTAAAGCTGTTATAGCTGCAAAGGGTGGGCCAACTCAATATTGAACCCTACGGACTAAGACTGGGATGCCATTAAAGTTCATGTGCGTATAAAGGCAGTCCCAATTCTTTTGACAATATAGTGTATATGATTCATTCTTTGTTAAACAAATAGGTTCTAATACTGTATATAATTACTTTTTATTGTGTTTCCATCAACGTTTAAATCTATGTTTATTTTATTGATAAAAATATGTATTTCCACTGTTCCTAATCTCTATTTTGTGGCCATACTATCTATAGAACATTTGTTTTTGCCCAACTCACTTAGAACAGTTGTATTTTCAGATTCATTGAACAAATGGCTACCCATTTTTTTTTTTTATAAATGGTCCCTAAATGTATTTTGAGTTCAATAAGATGCATATCTGAGCAGTCCGATTCCTATTTTTAAAGCTGGGCCCTGGGGGGAAAAATTATTTACCCTAACTGTGGGTCCCCCTTCCCAGGTTAATGCAAGGGTACCCATTCTGCCTAACAGAGGATGAATAAGGCGATATACTGTACTTACTGGATTCCTCATTCTCTCAGGCTTTCTCCTTTTCATGTGAGAGGAGGCCGAAGCCTCTTTCCTTGCCCAGCCTGTAACAGCATCCTGTACATTGCAGAACCAGCAGTTCTACATATTATACAGGAGGACACCAAGGGCCCATCAACATTCCAAAGCGCCCCACAACGGAGGAGAATTTCAACTAAGGGAGCAAGAAATAAGGTAAGCATATCACCTTATTCATTATCTTCTAGGCAGAACAGTCAGGAAATCCTTTTAGAGTTGACAGGGGCCTCAGCGTAAGGTAAAATCTTTTCCCTGGAGTTCTGCTGTAGGCATTTACTTTTATACACAGTAGGCAGCTTAGTTTCAAACTGATATGCAGTGATTATGTTTAAAAATATATATATAAAGAGGACCAGTCAATATGAAAGTAACCTGTGGCGTACACAGTGCAGCTTCTTCCCCTTTCCTGCTCAATGTAAGTATCCTCAACCACAGTCCCCTATTCACTTTCACTACCAAAGAGGCAGCAGGTGGTGAAATCCTTGCTGAAGATAGCCATGTTTGTACTGGATCTTCCTTTTCCTGAGCATAGGAGGTACACGGGCCAGATACTAAATAGTACATACCAGGGCTATGCAAAGTCCAAATCTAACCTTAGAAAGTATTATTTTACCAAAAGAATAGTTGGTACTTGGAACAGACTTTTAGCAGGGATAATAAGTCAGTTAACAATAAGTGGGGGTGAATGGTGGAAATCTGGCCCTGGGAGTCACAAAGAAGCAATGCACTTTACTTGAGGACCTAATGCCCCATTTGCTATGAAATTAACAGGTTAGCTTCATACCAAGTGGATCTCTGTAATGAGATCAACATAAGGAAATTAGAAAGAAGAATAATGGAGTTATTACATCTATTTAACCAATCAGAATCATTGTTTTATTTCCCTTTACAAGTTTTAGAGTGAAAGGCAAAACCTAATTGGCTTCTACAGACACCATTACTTTTATGTACTGATGCATTTTTCATAAAGATTGCCCAATGCCTGGAACAAATTCAGGGTAATTATGAGACTATAGAAAGAATAAATACTAGCATTAAAGTCCTGTTACTGCTATTTTGGGAAAAATGAAGACATGATCCAGCTATTCACCCTGCTCTCCTCACGTCAGTGTCAATTGTTAATGATTTGTTAATAATTACCTCATTGCATTAAGCCCTTTAAGCCCACTATTCCTATATCACTGTTTCCCTGTACTGAATGTACAGTACATATTAAACGTTCTTACCTTGAGGGCTAGCCGCCACATTGCACGGGGGTTAGCGCTCAAAGCCGGCTTTCACAAACAGCTCAGGCCCCCACTAACAAACAGGTACCAATCAGAGTGGAATTGATCATGTGATCACTATGTCAGGATTGACATAGTGACCTCATGCAGGATTGAAGCTTTACTGACGAACTAAGCCTTCAGTCTGCCAATACAACTGCAGTTGTCACTGCAGCCTGAAAGTGGCAGGGTGCATTTATTTATTACTGTAATTGTCAGATGCAATTACAGAATTAAGAGCAAAAATAACTACCTAATGAATGTGTGTCTGAGTGTGTGTATATATAACATATATATATATATATATATATATATATATATATATATATATATATATATACAAGCGTTCCCTGGGTTACAAACATCCGACTTACAAATGACTCCTACTTACAAATAAAGGGAGACACCAGGATGTGAGAGAAAATCTACCCCTAGGAAGGGAAATTCACTCCTGTAAGAGTTATTATGGGAAAAAGGTGTCTCCACTGAAGCATTGTCGACAATCCTTGTTTCCACAACAACTCAAAATTTTTCAAATTCAATTGTCATAGGGACAGAAAGTGAGGTTAAAATATTCTGAACAGGGGTACAGACAGCAAAACAAATGTTACAGGGGTCTTAACCCTTCCCTATGCTATCTAAAAAGCATGAAAATTTTTTTTTGGCTGAAGCTACACTTAAAAAATGTACCTGTTCCGACTTACAAACCATCTAAAAGAGAGTGTAGGACCACAGAGGGAAATAAACATTCATCCTCAGTAAACATTCAGCCTACAAACATTGGGTCCCTTGCGAACATATATATATATATATATATA
>BLSH010153293.1:97197-122410 GCA_018402905.1 Glandirana rugosa
TATATATATATATATATATATATATATATATATATATATATATATATATATATACAGTATCTCACAAAAGTGAGTACATCCCTCACATTTTTGTAGATCTTTTATTATATCTTTTCATGTGACAACACTGAAGAAATTACACTTTGCTACAATGTAAAGTAGTGAGTGTACAGCTTGTATAACAGTGTAAATTTGCTGTCCCCTCAAAATAACTCAACATACAGCCATTAATGTCGAAACTGCTGGCAACAAAAGTGAGTACACCCCTAAGTGAAAAAGTCCAAATTGGGTACAATTAGCCATTTTCCCTCCCCGGTGTTATGCGACTCGTTAGTGTTACAAGGTTTCAGGTGTGAATGGGGAGCAGGTGTGTTAAATTTGGTGGTATCGCTCTCACTCTTGTACTGGTCACTGGAAGTTTAACATGGCACCTCATGGCAAAGAACTTTCTGAGGATCTGAAAAAAGAATTGTTGCTCTACATAAAGATGGCCTAGGCTATAAGTAGATTGCTAAGACCCTGAAACTGAGCTGCAGCACGGTGTCCAAGACCACAGAGCGGTTTAACAGGGCAGGTTTCACTCAGGCCTTGCCATGGTCAACCAAAGAAATTGAGTGGACATGCTCAGCGTCATATCCAGAGGTTGTGTTTGGGAAATAGATGTATGAATGCTGCCAGCATTGCTGCAGAGTTTGAAGGGGTGGGGGTCAGCCTGTCAGTGCTCAGACCATACACCGCACACTGCATCAAATTGGTCTGCATGGCTGGCAATCACAGAAGGAAGCCTCTTCTAAAGATGATGCACAATAAAGCCCACAAACTGTTTGCTGAAGACAAGTAAACATGAATTACTGGAACAATGTCCTGTGGTCTGATGAGACCAAGATAAACGTATTTGGTTCAGATGGTGTCAAGTGTGTGTGGCGACAACCAGGTGAGGAGTACAAAGACAAGTGTGTCTTACCTACAGTCAAGCATAGTGGTGAGAGTGTCATGGTCTGTGGTTGCATGAGTGCTGCCGGCACTGGGGTGCTACAGTTTATTGAGGGAACCATGAATGCCATCATTTACTGTGACATACTGAAGCAGAGCATGAACCCCTCCTCTCAGAGACTGGGTCACAGGGCAGTATTCCAACAAGATAACAACCCAAAACACACCTCCAGGATGACCATTGCCTTGCTAAAGCAGCTGAGGGTAAAGGTGATGGACTGGCCAAGTATGTCTCCAGACCTAAACCCTATTGAGCATCTTTGGGGCATCCTCAAACGGAAGGCGGAGGAGCGCAAGGTCTCTAACATCCACCAGCTTTGTGATGTCATCATGGAGAAGTGGAAGAGGACTCCAATGGCAACCTGTGAAGCTCTGGTGAACTTTATGCCCAAGAGGGTTAAGGCAGTGCTGGAAAATAATGGTGGCCACACAAAATATTGACACTTTGGGCCCAATTTGGACATTTTCACTTAAGGGTGTACTCACTTTTATTGCCAGCAGTTTAGACATTATTGGCTGTGTGTTGAGTAGTTTTGAGGGGACAGCAAATTTACACTGTTATACAAGCTGTACACTCACTTTATATTGTAGCAAAGTGTCATTTCTTCAGTGTTATTGCATGAAAAGATATAATAAAATATTTACAAAAAGGTGAGGGGTGTACTCACTTTTGTGAGATACTGTATATATATTTCTCTTAATGGAAGGGTTCTTTTTTTAAAGCACTGTCTTTAAAAAAAAAAAAAAAATATTTAGGTGGGCAAATCAATGATAGATTGATTGTCAAGTTAATGCAGCTAACCTTGGTCTGGACATCTAGGTATCGATGACATCTGATCACCAAAGAGGTAATGTATTACTTTTCTATCTGCCTGGAGTTTGGTTTCTTTGGAAAGCAGCTCCACCTTTACTCCAGCTTTATTTCTTATAAATGAATCCCTTTACACGGTTAATGCATTTACGTTCCTAGCAGGAGGTGGCTGGTTATTGCAGTACAGCCTATAGATCATGGTAGTCTGGGCAGATCTCTATTTATTGATCACTGTGTAGAGGTAACTATTACATTGTCTAATGATCTAGACATTGACAACTTTTATATGTAGTATTCTCAATATTATAAAACCAACCATAATATCAGCCGTGCTTCCACACAGGTCTGCTCCAAACAGCTCTTTAATACAATATTGCAGGCTGTTTGGAGATTAGACAGAAATGCAATTCTAAGCTTACCTCTTGTATAATGTAAGATGCACCTATTATTGTGATAATCTTACACTGACAAGAACTAACAAGCTCAGAAGATTTGTATACAGACTATAATACGGTTTAACATAGATTATATTCTTGCTACAAACATTTGGATGGTTATTGGAAAGCACAATTGGCCACAGGGGCAAAATGAACTTATCGCCCTACGTTTATCCATAAACCCTTAAAGTAGGAGTAAACTCCATATTCTTTAGTTCTATAAGGGAATGATGACATACTGTAAATAAGCCTTTTTTTAAGCTGTAATATGTACACTCCTCATTAATGTTTATACTATATTGTCAAAAGCATTGTGACGCCTGCCTTTACACACACATGAAGTTTAATTAATGGAATCCCAGTCTTAGTCCATAGGGTTCAATATTGAGTTGGCCCACCCTTTGCAGCTATAGCAGCTTCAACTCTTCCTGGAAGGTTGTCCACAAGTTTTAGGAGTGCATCTTTCTGGAAGCGCTTTTGTGTAGTCAGGAACTGATGTGAACGAGAAGACCTGGTTTGCAGTCTCTGCTCTAATTCATCCCAAAGGTGTTCTATCGGGTTGAGGTCAGGACCCTGTGCAGGCCAGTCAAGTTCCTCCACCCCAAACTTGCCCATACGTGTCTTTATGGACCTTGCTTTGTGCACTTGTCCAAATCATTTGGTGTAGGGGGGATTATGGTGTGGGGTTGTTTTTCAGGGGTTGGGCTTGGCCCCTTAGTTCCAGTGAAGGGAACTCTTAAGGCATCAGCATACCAAGACATTTTGGACAATTTCATGCTCCCAACTTTGTGGGAACAGTTTGGGGATGGCCCCTTCCTGTTTCAAAATGACTGTGCACCAGTGCACAAAGCAAGGTCCACAAAGACATGGATGCTAGTTTAGGATGGAGGAACTTGACTGGCCTGCACAGAGTCCTGATCTGAACCCGATAGAACACCTTTGGGATGAATTGGAGTGGAGACTGTGAGCCAGGCCTTCTTGTCCAACATCAGTGCGTGACCTCACATATGCGCTTCTGGAAGAATGGTCAAAAATTTTCATAGACACACTCCTAAACCTTGTGGATATCCTTCCCAGAGGAGTTGAAGCTGTTATAACTGAAATGGATAGCCTTCCCAGAGGAGTTGAAGCTGTTATAACTGAAAAGGGTGGGCCAACTCAATATTGAACCCTACCGACTAAGACTCGGATGCCATTAAAGTTAATGTGCATGTAAAGGTAGGTGTCCCAATACTTTTGACAATATAGCGTATTTCTCATATCTCAAGAATCTCTTTTCAACATGAAAAAATGCCAAAGTCTAGACTTTAATTAAACTAGACCTTTTTATTTCTAGAACTGATGAAAGCCAGTGTCTACCTACCTTCTATGGGAAGCATAGTTTCCTGTTATATGCCCAGAGCCATCACACCCAGGAGTTGGACACCTAAAATGAATTACATGTATTTTAGCCATTGCAGTACAGAATGGCTTTACAGAAATGACAAGATGTTGATGTTTTCGAATGTATAACAGCATCAATAGGAAGGTTTCAAAGCAAAGAGGAAATGATCAGAACACAGGGTATTTTAAAAGGGGGTTGGCGTAACTTGCTTTCTCCTTTTGTCTATAAATGAAACAAGAAAGAGTAATAATTGTATATATAAAGGGTTCTTTTTATTTTGTTCAATCTCTTGTGGGAATCTCTAGTTATAAAAAATGTGGACATTGATGTATTTCATTTTTGCATATCCAATACACTAGGCATTGAACATAACTTTTATTTACACATATTGCTACCATACCATTTGTTGCCCCTTATTGTCACCTCTGGTGTCAACTTATGATGTCAGCTGTGCAACAGTTAGTTTCATGCTCCATTACATGTGTTGATAGTTGTCTGTACAATGGTCTTTCAATGTAAGCCTTCCACTTTCCTCAATGATAAATTCCAGGCAATGTTTACATAGTATGCTGGTGAAGCTTGGAATAATGCAAGTATGCTTGTGCTATACCTGTGGGATTTCCATGGAAGTTGGAAATCACTGAAGTAGACACCACTACTATAGTGATCTCCACTAGCTTCCAGGTCCTGTGCCAATGGGCTGCCCCGCTGCCCTGTGAAGGTTGCTTACTTTTTTTGGGTGCCATTTAGAGAACACTAAGCATTATCTCAGTGAATGCAAAGCGTTCTCTGATTGTGGTGGAGAAACATTTATTAAGAAAAAGGAAAGTGTTTTCTTAATGGTGCCCATGCTGAGCGGGTGAGCTTCAGTGGTCTGTAAGCAGCAGGTCAGCTGTTCGGCACGAGAATCTAAATCTAGCAGCAATCTCTGCAGCCATCAGAAATTTTGGGGCCCCTTACACAGCTTTAGACCTGGCCCCCCCCGTCTGACCACCAACATTCCCCAGGGCCCGCCCACTAGCCATCCCACCACATCCGCCCACTGGCCAGGGGTGTACACATGTTGTAGCCGCAATAGGAATTATACACCCTGTCACATTTACCAGGTGTAGACTGCCAAGCTTGACCCATTCAAGTGAAGTGAAGTGTGCAATGCATGCTAGTCCACGATCCAAGGGGTTAAAAAAAAACAGTGCACAGGCAGCACAGTCTCACCCGATGCTTGCAATAAGACCTCGCACCGAAACATGCCGGAGGTCCCAAACTTGGACCAGTTGTGGTCCAGGGGGCCCTTTCCATGTGACTCAAGTTTGGTATTTTTATCACCAATGGTTCGGGAGAACTGTGTCCCCAAACCGGGTGCCCCCCTCCCTTAGACTCCAATGTTAAGTCCAAAATTCACCCGACAGTTGCCGGTCAATGACTGGTCATTTTGGGGACCCATTACGACCAAACCATAAGTGCTGGAGGCCCCAGACGTAGACCAGTTTTTGTTCAGGGGGCCCTCTCTATGTGACCCAAGTTTGGTATTTTTATCAGCTATGGTCCGGGAGAATGGTGTCCCCAAACCAGGTGTCTCCCTTCCATAGACTCCAATGTTAAGTCTGAAATTCACCAGACAATTGCCGGTCAATGACCAGTCATTTTGGGGACCCAGTACAGCCAAACCATAGGTGCTGGAGGTCCCAAATGTGGACCAGTTTTTACCCAGGGGGCCCTCTCTATGTGACCCAAGTTTGGAATTTTTATCAGCTATGGTCCGGGAGAATGGTGTCCCCAAACCAGGTGTCCCCCTTCCATAGACTCCAATGTTAAGTCTGAAATTCACTGGACAATTGCCGGTCAATGACCGGTCATTTTGGGGACCTGGTACGGCCAAACCATAGGAGCTGGAGGTTCCAAATGTGGACCAATTGTTGTCCAGGGGACCCTATCCATGTGTCCCAAGTTTGGCATTTTTATCGCCTATGGTGTCCCCAAATCGGGTGCCCCCTCTCATAAACTTCAATGTTAAGTCCAAAATTCACTCGACAATTGCTGGTCAATGACTGGTCAATTTGAGGACCCGGTACGGCCGCACCATAGGCACTGGAGGTCCCAAACCAGTTGTTGCCCAGGGTGCCCTCTCTATGTGACCCAAGTTTGGTATTTTTATTGGCTATGGTTCGGGAGAATGGTGTCCCCAAACCGGGTATCCCCCTCCCATAGACTCCAATGTTAAAGACTGCTAAAGTCTTTGTTGTAAGGGCCCCTTGAGACACTGGGGCCCCTTACAACAGTACTGCCTGTACCCCCCTGATGGTGGCCCTGTAGTAGGATGCCTACTTCAGTGATTCAAGCATCCAAGGGGACACTGCAGGTATTGCACATACAGTACATACCTACATTGCTCTAATCAGGACCAATGTAACTATAAAAATTGCCATACATGGAATTCAGTTGTAATTTTCTTACTTTACTGTATCTCTAAACCTGAAACAAAAATATAATATATTGCAGCTTATCAGTCCTTAACCACTTCAGCTCCTGAAGTATTTACCCCCTTCCTGACCAGGCCATTTATTGTGATATGGCACTGCTCCGTTTTAACTGACAATTGCGCATTCGTGCAACGCTGTACCCAAATAAAATGTATGTCCTTTTTTTCCCCACTAATAGAACTTTCTTTTGGTGGTATTTGATCACCTCTGCGGTTTTTATTTTTTGTGCTATAAACAAAAAAATACCCACAATTTTGAAAAAAATTTATATTTTTTACTTTTTGCTATAATACATATCCAAAAAAAAAAAATATATAAAAAAAATAAATGTATTCATCAGTTTAGGCCAATATGTATTCTTCTACATATTTTTGGTAAAAAATCCCAATAAGGGTATATTGATTGGTTTGCGCAAAATAGGGGATAGATTTAGGGACTTTCCATTTTTTTAATTGTTTTTACTGGTAAATGGCGGCGATCTGCGATTCAGAACTGCGACATTGCGGTGGACAAATCTGACCCCAAATTACACTTTTTGGGGTCCAGTAACATTATTACATTTATCAGTGCTATAAAAATGCAGTGATCAATGTATAAATGACACTGGCAGGGAAGGGGTTAACACTAGGGGGCGATCAAGGAGTTAACTGTGTTCCCTGGGTGTGTTCTAACTGTAGGGGGGGGGGTGGGCTGCCAGGGACATGACAAAGATCACTGTTCCCGATCACTGGGAACAAAAGATCTCTGACATATCATCTGGCAGAACGGGGATCCGCCTTGTTTACATTGGTAGATATTCGTTCTGCCTCTGTACACCGTGATCCCGGGACGCCGGTGGACATGTCTCATGCACTGACCGACGTACACCTACGGCTGTTCACGCAGGAGAGCCGACCTGCCGCAGTATAATGAAGGTGGCTGGTCAGAAAGTGGTTAAATGTGTTGATTGCTTTAGTTTTCCTTATATAGGCTTTTTTTTACCCTTTTACTTCACCTAGTGATTCTGCCAGTAAAAAACACTTATTGCCCTAGAGTGACAATACCTGTCATCTGTACTGTATCTATGGAGGAGCACCGTTGTCTCTCTTGATTATGACAACAAGCACACCCCCTCTCCTCATCTCTACACATGGGGGGAGGGGCTTTGTAGTTGATAGAAAATAGTTGGGAAGGCTGATAACATTGTTTGAAATTTCAGTTTAGTACATCGGAAGTCACAAGACTGCAAAATCTGGTGCAGCTGTGCATGGTAGCCACTCAGTTTCTAACTTCAGCTTGTTCAATTAAAGTGTTATTAACCACTTCCCGCCCGGCGCATAGACAAATGACGTCCGGGCGGGTGGTTCATTATCCTGACTGGACGTCTATTGATGTCCTCAGGATAATCCGCGATCGCGCGCCCCTGGGGGCGAGCATCGCGTCGATCGGTGGTGCCGTGGGTCAGTCTGACCCACCGCATTACTGATCGAGGTAAAAGGTTTCGATCCGAAGCCTTTTACCATGTGATCAGCTGTGACCAATCATGGCTGATCACAGTGTAAATAGGAAAAGCCATTTATCGGCTTTTCCTCTGCTCAGGTCTCAGGTAAGGGCAATATTGTGCACTGTAGGAAAGGCACTGTGCCCATGTATGATGCGTGCCAGTGCCATCCCTAACAGTGCTTGTTGCACCAGTGCCCACCACTGCCACCTATAAGTGCCCACCTGTGCCACCTATCAGTGCTCACCTGTGCTACCTATCAGTGCCCACCTGTGCCACCTAAAAGTGCCTACCTGTGCAACCTAAAATTGCCCACCTGTGCCACCTAAAAGTGCCACCTATCAGTGCCCATCAGTGCCCAGTGCCACTTATCAGTGCCGCCTATGAGTGTCCATCAGTGCCGCATATCAGTGCCACATATCAGTGCCCGTCAGTGTTGCTTGTCAGTGCCGCCCATCAGTGCTGCATATGTGCCCCATCATCAGTGCAACCTTATCAGTGCCACCTCATCACTGCCAATCTGTACTGCCTCATCAGTGCCCATCAGTGTAGCCTCATCAGTGCCCATCAGTGTAGCCACATCAGTGCCCGTCAGTGAAGGAGAAAATGTACTTTATACAAACTTTTGTGACAGAAACAAAGAAAAATGTTTTTTTTTTTTCAAAATTTTCGGTCTTTTTTTTTTTTTATAGCGCAAAAAATAAAAACTGCAGGGGTAATCAAATACCACCAAAAGAAAGCACTGTTTGTGGGAACAAAATGATAAAAACTTTGTTTGGGTACAACGTCGCACGACCGTGCAATTCTCATTCAAATCGCAACAGCACTGACAGCTGAAAATTGGTGTGGGCGGGAAGTGTTCTAAGTGCCTGGTATTGAAGTGGTTAAACCCACAACCGTAAAATCAGTCTGTACATGCAGTAAAGCATACTTGTTATACTCATCTAAGCCTAAGGGGTTAATACGGCTCATTGTGTAAAAAAGCAGTTTGATCCTATCTTCTTTGATCCTCCTGATCTTCCCCTTCTTGCACTGTCCCCAATGCATCTCCTGATTGTGCAGAGCCTTGCGGGCAACCTGAGCATGCTCAGTTTGGGATGTATTGCTGGAGAGGTTTTTTTTTTTTTGGGAGGGTGCATGTGATCAGCACAGTGCCAATGAGCACTGTCCAGGCAGAGGGTGATGGGCCCTGCAGCCTCATACGACAGTCAGAGGAGAATGAAAACTCCCCCTACAAGTTTTTACCTGTGCCGGACACTGATAGAAATCACAAGACTGCTATATACAGCTGATGAGAAAAGCTATTCAGCAGTTTAATTTACTAAAATAACTGCATTTCCATGTTCTGTGTACTGTGGAAGTCCATATATAGTGAATGCAGGGTCCTGGGTTAGAAACACTTTAAGCTTTGACACAAAAAAACTGGAAGCTGATTGGTTTCTATGCAGAGCTGCATCAGATTTTGCACTCAGTTTAAGTAAATCAACCCCTGTCTTTCTATCAGGATCAACAGATATATCTGTACTTGCAAAAAATGCACTGAGCCCGAGAAAAGAAAACAAATGCAGCCAACACATCTAAAGAAAGGTAAGATGGAATAATTAAAATGTTTCTTCCTGGGTTTAGACATATGTTAATTCTACCAAATTGCTGTCTTCCTCTATTCTTCTTGATTTGTTTATCCACTCCTTGTTCCTTGTATTTCCTCTGGCATATATTTTGCAGATGGCAAATCATTGACTTCATCAGTGATTGCCCATTGATTTCTCTGGAAGACCAACCAAGAAAACTGCATACAGTAAGACCCCATACACACTATCCAACTTTTATTGTCAGATTTCCTTCAGATTTAAATAAAACCATGTAGTGCAAGGACCTGCCTGATTGCATACAAGTTGAAACTCCTAAGGTTTGACCTCATATTATATGGTTTTGGTAAATCTGAAGGAAATCAGACAACAAAAGTTGAATAGTGTGTATGGGGTCTTACTATTGTGCCTCATTAAAGCAGTTGGCAAACTGCAAAGTCACTTGGATGTAAAGTGCTGTGATCCTGGAAAAGTGGGTTTCTAAGGGTTTTTTGAGGGATTTCTTCTGCCAGGGTCTTTGAGACTACAGCTGAGCTGGAAAAAGGGACGATGTCTTGAAACACCTTCTCCGCTGCTCACTTACTGTCATGTAATGCCATTATTATAGATGAAAAAATATATATTTCACGTAAGGAAGACGCATTTCATGCTCTGACATTGGACAGATCCAGTAACTAGCTGTGTGCCTACTGATTACTTTATTGTTGCTGTGGTATTAAATCAATTAATACTAGCATTATTAATACACATTTTCAAATATTAGTCGTTTTTGTTTTTTTAGAGCAGTTTTACTATTTTGAATGTTTTTCGTGTTTACACCTGATAATCTTGGCATCTTGCAAAAGCTATGCCACGCATCAGATAGGGCTTATCATGAACTCAAACTGACTCATAAACGAATCCCCAATGTTGAATTAACCCCTGCAGCATCATACTTACCATATATGATACCTGTAACTTTTTGAGATATACCAAACTCTTGGGATCTAAAAACACTGATAACAGCTAATAGGCAAAGGCATTGTTGTATACATGCCAGATAATTCTCTCCATGTTTCTGATCTTTCTGTGCTATAAACCAGTAGTTATGGGTGCACTTTTAAACACAGGAAATGATTTGCTGTATATGACCAATATACTAAAATGGATAAACTACTTTTCTATTTGCCATATTAGTAAATACATTTAAAATCACTGTTACTTGGCATTCATAAATAATTTTACATGTTGTACACAGCTTCTTTTAATATATATATATATATATATATATATATATATATATATAAAATAAAACATTATATCTCCATACACTTTGAATTCATTGAGTGTGAATAAATACAGTATATGCCCATTGTCATGAAAGGCAATACTAAACTTCGCCACATGATGGCAGCATTGGTCCACCAAAATGCCATTGGTTATATAATCCATAATTGCAGAAAACCAGCTGTCAATTTATCAGATACATAAATAAGCAAAAAATAATTGTGGCACGTCACATTTGGGGGCTGGGGAGGTGTTATCGCTAAACACCAGATCATATGTAACAACACTGGCTAAGTATTCCCTCCGAGATATTCATTTCACAAGTTTTCTTATGCAAATAATCTGAAGCGATAATTAGCTGAAATACGGATGACATAAGCAAGGGGGACATGCGTGCTTTAGTTTGCTCCCAGTGCAAGATTGCACGTTTTTCCTGGATGAAAAGTGTTACATGTCTTGCAGATGAATATGAACCCGATCCGTAGAGAAGTTTGTATTTCTCAAACCTGAACGTGTTAATTGTTGGTGTGAATGGCTGTTCTAAGTATAGCACCTATTTTGTAGGTTACAATATGTTCCCAGCCACCATCACGTAATGCAAGGCACTACAGTTATTTCATTGTGTTTGATGCAGCAATGTGGATAAGCTGCAGGCGAGGTCATGCACAACTACCCTCAATGGAAACCAAGCAAAAAACAATGGAAACCTATGTGAAGAAGTAATGTGTTAGTAACGTGATATGATAGCAGACATGTGTGCCCATTTATAGACACTGGAATGGCTCCCAACCTTTTGAGCTTTGAATGATTCTCAACATCCCTTTGCCTTTGACCTAGGACAGCAAGGCTGCAAGGGGCAGTATACATTTCATCCAGACGTCATGATGGTGGCTGTCAGACTTTGTTGGTGGAATATTACACCACGTAATTTACAGGTCATTCACTCTGGGTCTGTACACCTAGAACCAAACTGCTAGCAGAGTAGGGCGACAGCTTCATCTACTCTAGTTGCCAATTCCAGATGTACGATGCAAAGTGGTCAGACTGGAGTTGATTTACTAAAACTGGAGCACTCAGAATCTGGTGCAGCTATGCATGGTAGCCAATCAGCTTCTAACGTCAGCTTGTTCAGTTAAACATTGACAATAAAACCTGGCAGCCGATTGGTTTCTATGCAGAGTTGCAACAGATCTTGCACTCTCCAGTTTTAGTAAATAAACACCATGGTCTATTTTGGTCTATCTGCTCTCAGCTTTGGCTTGCCTTGATATGATGATCCCAGTTACATCACCAGCCTAATCTCTAAATACCAACCTATTCATTCTCTTCGATCTTCTCAAGATCTCCTGCTCTCTAGCTCCCTCATCACCTCCTTCCATGCTTGCCTCCAGGACTTTTCCAGGGCCTCTCCAATCCTATGCAAGGCCTTACTCCAATCTGTCCAATTATCTCCTACTCTATTAGCTTTTAGACGATCCCTGAAAACCCTTCTCTTCAGAGAAGCCTATCCTACCCACACCTAACAACTGTATTCTTATTTTCTCCATCAGCTCATCCCCCATAGTTATTACCCTTTGTCCCTCTTGACCCTCCCTTCTAGATTGCAAGTTCCAATGATCAGGGCCCTCTGATTCCTCTTGTATTGATTTGTATTGTAATTGTACTCTCTGCCCCCATGTTGTAAAGCGCTTCGCAAACTGTTGGCGCTATATCTAGTTCCCGACCGCGTGCCGTCTTTTCACGGCAGCAGTCGGGATGCTGAGCGCCAATCGCCATAAAAAGGCAGTGATCTGCGAACAGCCACTAGGGGGCACGCCCGCCACACTCCTGAGGAGTGTGCCCGCGGCTCGGGCGGACCCGATGTCCGCCTGCGAGCCGCAATGAGCGGCCACAGGGAAAGAACGGGGAACCGCCGATGTAAACACGGCTGTTCCCCATTCTGTTAGTGCAGGCATAGGAGATCTACTGATCCCTGTCACTGGGATCAGTTAGATCTCTCATGCCCATGGTAGCCCAACCCCCCCACAGTAAGAACACACCCAGGGAACACAGATAACCCCTAGATCTCCCCCTGCAGGTTAACCCCTTCCCTGCCAATCACATTTACACAGTAATCAGCGGACATTTAAATTTCTGATCGCTGAATAAATGTCATTGGTCCCAAAAAAGTGTCAAAAATGTCCGACATGTCTGCTGCAATATCGCAGTACCGCTAAAAATCGCAGATCACCGCCATTACTAGTAAAAAATTAAAAAAAAAAGAAAAACCCCAGAAATAAATTTGCATCATCCGTAAACGTGGCCACTTTTGCGCAAACCAATCAATAAACGCCGATTGTGATTTTTTTTTATCACAGATATGAGAAAGAATATAAATCGGCCAAAACCGGTGAAAAAAAATGTTTTTTTATATTTTTGTTATGGATTTGAATTTTAGCAAAAAGTAAGAAATTTTTTTTTTTTTTGCAAAATGGTTGCTCTTCTTTTGTTTATAGCGGCGATCAGAAATAACACAGAGGCAATCAAATACCACCAAAAGAAAGCTCTATTTGTGGGGGGAAAAAAGCCGCAAATTTCGTTTGTGTGCAATGTCGCACGACCGCGCAATTGTCAGTTAAAGTGATGCAGTGCCGATTTGCAAAAAGTTCTCTGGTCCTAAAGCTGGAAAACCTTCGGGTTGGTAAGGGGCTAAAAATCCTGTATAATAATAATAATCTGGGGATGCAATCAGTGGCGGATTACAATAAGGGCAGAATGGGTGGGTATATGGGGGCCCCAGAATCGAGGAGGGGCTCACAAGGATGGTAAAACAAATTGTACACTTTGGTGCTCTTTGTAGTAAGTTGGTTTTAGATTTGCAAGTCTTTACACTTTTATTCTAGAAGGTGATGATCAATGGCAGACTTTTGTTTTGCTTTCTTTGGTATGTACACTCCTTGTACCTAGAATGGGGCCCTATGTAAGTTAGCAGACCCCCCCCCCCCATTCCTTTGATTAACATTGATTGGGACTGCAAACAGAGCATGTCCCACTTTTTAGTGCTGTCAAAATAATTAAAAAGCACCACAACCCTTACATGAAATATCCCATTGTAAATGCCCACATGGGCTTGCTGGGGTTTTTAACGTAGCTCCTTACTCTGTACAAAACATGAATCGGTTAGTCCAGGGATGACACTTTACTTAACCACTTCATCCCCGGATGGATTTACCCCCTTCCTGACCAGAGCACTTTTTGCGATTCGGCACTCCGTCGCTTTAACTGACAATATTGCGGTCTTGCGGCGCTGTACCCAAACAAAATTGGCATCTTTTTTTCCCACAAATAGAGCTTTCTTTTGGTGGTATTTTACCACCTCTGCGTCATTTCTGATCACCGCTATAAACAAAAAAAGAGCAACGATTTTGAAAAAACAACAACAATATTTCTTACTTTTTGCTACAATACATATCCAAAAAAATATAAAAAAACAATTGTATTCATCAGTTTAGGCTGATATATTTTCTTCCTCATATTTTTGGTAAAAAAATCGCAATAAGTGTGTATTGATTTGTTTGCACAAAAGTTGCCGCGTTTACAAACGATGAGAATTAATTTATGGCATTTTTATTCATTTATTTTACTAGTAATGGTGGTGATCTGTGATTTTTAGCAGGACAGATACTGCGGCGGCCATATCGGACACTTTTGACACTCTTTTGGGACCATTGGCATTTACACAGCGATCAGTGCTATGAAAATGCACTGATTACTATATAAATATCACTGACAGGGAAGGGGTTAACAATAGGGAGTGATCAAAGGGTTAAGTGTGTTCCCTGCTTTGTGTTTCTAACTGTGTGGGGGCTGGGCTGACTGGGGGAGGAGAGTGATCGCTGTTCCCATATACAGGGAGCATACAATCACTCACCTCTCCCCTGTCAGAATGGAGATCCGTGTGTTTACACATATCCCCGTTCTGTTACTGTGGGAGAGTGATCGCGCAGGGCCGGCAGACATCGAGTCTGCCCCACCGCTGATTGGCTCCCCGCGCTACACAGTGAGCGCGCACCTCCGGTGGTGCATCCACAACACTCACTCTTGTGGCCTCCGTCAGGTGCCTGTGATTTGTGCAATCGAACCAGACTACCGCCGTCACATGACGGCGAGTGGTCGTTAAGGGGTTAAAGAGGGCGTCCGCCGCCCCTTTAAAAATTAAAAGTCAGCAGCTACACATACTGTAGCTGCTGAGTTTTAATAATAGGACACTTATCTGTCCTGGTGTCCAGCAATGTCGGCACCACAGCTGATGTTTCCATCAGCTGTCAGGTGCTGCCACCGTCATTGCTGGTAAGGGAACCTGGCAGTGTAGCCTTTTGGCTTCACGACTGGGTCCCTACTGCGCATGCGCGAAGTGTGCTGCGCTCTCCCACTGGCTGGCAGAAGGGGAGGGAGGAGGGGGCGAGCTGCTGACGTAGTTTGCCATGGCCCGATCTCCCGCAAGTGGGGACAGGATACCTGTCAATGAGGAGGAATCTGATAAGTGGAAGTTCCACTTTTGGGTGGAACTCCACTTTAAATATTCACAACAGTCTCCATTCTCAACGAGTTTCACATATCAAACTTCATTATTAGAGCAAGGAAAGGAGAATTACCAATATGTTGGTCGTTCTTCATTTAATTGACTGTGTATAGGACTCAGAAGGTGCCTCCCATCTCTTATATATTCACATGTAGGAACAAGGAAACAAAAAAAGCCCTCTGGGATACCTAAGTAGATACATCGATTGGCATGTATATAGAAATCCTCAACCCTATTTACATCCTTTATTGGAAATTTTGGTCCTGGTGCATCTCATCATCCCTCTAGGGCAGCCTTTTTTCAACCAGGGTGCCTTGAGGTTTCTTCAGGAGTGCCTCGGCAAAAGGCCTAAAAAGTGCCCAAAAATTGCATACAAGCCAGTGAGTGGATCAAGCCTTCCTATTAGTTACACAAAGCCAGAGGTTTCATTGTGTACCATTACAACCTTCTAGCTGCCGGCGTCCTAACGACCAATGGCATCATCAGTTGACATGGAGGAGGTCAGTCACCTGCATAGCATCCTTGTATCCCCCTCTCCTGCCCCTCTCCATCAGCATTGGGTTCACATTAGCTGAGTGATGGAGAAAAAGGAAGAGGAAGAAGAGAAACAATGGAATACTTGTCAGTACCAGTTTGCAAAAGTGTATTTGCTTTGGAAGAATAAATTACGTCTAACGTTGGGTGTCTTACTTGTGTGGATATTGCTGCATTATGTAAAACTATTAGAATAGTTTTCACATTTTAGAATGGGGTGCTCGAGACTTTCCATAATTTTTAAAGGGTGCCTCAAGATTTCCATACTTTTTAAAGGGTGCCTTGACTGAAACATTTTTGAGAAACACTGCTCTAGGGAATGCTTGAAGATGTAAACTCTGTCCAATACCACACCACATCTGGACTAGATCCACATAAATGTGTTCTCCAAATGTTATAATTAGCACCAACTTTGAAATGTATCTGTAGCCGACCATTACCAAGGTTGCCCCACATTCTGCCTGATTGCAAATAGGCACAATGAATTTGCCTGTAGTGTCTGTACTCCAATGAACAAAAAAGCATGACTTTAATCTTAGGTCATTATAAGGTAGTGAGAGCAAAAAAAAAAATATTTAGAGACCTGAAAGACTAAGGTTAAGCTGCTTTTAACAGACAGTGATACCCTCCAGTGGGTACCCAGCAGGATAGTAGAAAAAAGATATACCAATAGAAGGAGAGAAACAACAAATTATAGAAGAGCCCACATTATTGGTTTGCACTAAAAGTATTTCAACATGTTTTTGGGGCCATAAAACACTGCCTGTTCATCATGGCTTCAGTTAGAAAAGTCAGAAATATGAATAGACAATCAAATCCTGTGAGGAGGGACTGGTGGCAGGGCTGAGCAGCACTGTGTGTGTCTATGGATGCACACTGCCTAGCTTGGGAGCAACTTGCAGGTGTGCCACCAAAGCAAGTGGACAAGAGACAAGCGGCAGACCCCAGATAAGGAGGCTCAGGGCCGCTCTGTGCAATAATATACCAGTATAACATGTTTATTAAAAATAAAATAGCCCTTATAACCACTTTAAGGCCAGTTCAGAAAAGCAAGCAGCACAAGGTTCTAGCTTGTACCTTTACATGTCAAAGCCTTCTCTATATGCCTGGGGAGCAAGGGACCAGGAACACATACTTACAGGAATCTTGAATTTAAATTCAGTGCTGGAACGCTTCATGCCAGATCACATAAGAAAAGAAGGACCACTCAGGCAAAAACACTGATGTTGAATAACCTGGATCTCCCAGGGGTGCTGGCCAGCTATGCAGATGCAAAGATAAAATAGCAGCAGAAAAGATCCGGTAAGCTGCACTCCAATTTCAAAGTTTTATTGCAGAAAATCCATACAGGCAGATACGGAGCAAACAGCTAACGCATTTCACATCCTTCTCATGGATGCTTAGTCATAGCTACTGACTAAGCGTCCATGAGAAGGATGTGAAACGCATTAGCTGTTTGCTCCGTATTTGTCTGTATGGATTTTCTACAATAGAGCTTTGAAATTGGACTGTGGCTTACCGGATCTTTTCTGCTGCTTCATGCCAGATGTTCAAAGGCATAGCGGGCATTATCTCATTTTTTGTAAGTGGGACTAAAAATGTTAAATTTGTGAAAAAAATATTTTTGCTTTATTTTCTGCTATACAAAAACACTGTGAAACAAAAGACTATGGTATTTTTAATTGTTAACTCCCAAATCCAAATAAAAAATGAAGACTGAATCAAAATAAAAGACCTATTCAAAAATTATGTTTATATTAGTAACATGTATTCAGTCTGTCACAACCATGCAACTGACTTAAATTAAATAATCCCTTCAATACATAAAGCCGGTAGTTACAACAGGAATGTACTGTACCTCTCTTTATGTAAATCTTGCATTTAACTCCTGTGCCATGTGATCTACTTTCATAATCACAACATGTGCTCTATATGATATCTGCCATGCCTTCTAAATTCATGTATTGATTATCATTCTTGCCATTATCGTCATAAAACAGCACGGGCCTCATTATATCACCATTTCACACGCAGAGCCTATAATCACCACAGTGCAATTAGGAACTAGTGTCTGACACACATAAGACATTGCCCCGCTCTATAATAAGTAGGGGGATGGCTGAATTTGTCAATACTTAATGGTCAGGCTGCTTGCCTTGCTTTTGCATTGTAGCTGAATTTTAACTGCTAAATAATTATGCATAGCCTTCTAAAACGACAATCAAGTAATTTTCCAACCAATAATTTTTAAGAAGAGATTCTTTTCTTTCATGGTGGGGAAAGATAATTGCTAAGTGTTCCTAATTTTGGGGGACAGACTCAGTGTTTCCCTCTGCTTGCTCACAATGTCTCTGTTTTTAATTTTGATATCCTGCTTGGTCCTAAATTTCTTCCTTTGTGTTCTGAACGCTGTTCCCAGTGTCTGTTTTATTGTGTGTGCTGCATATGTTAAAATACAGACCTACTGTTACATTATCATGCTCAGCACTCTCAGAGTAGTGTCAAGCAGGGCTTAAAAATGGCAGCATTTCCAAGCTAATTGTAATCTGCCTTTTCCCTCGTTGCCGCTGTCTGTGTGGAGCTGCAAATCACTCATATGAAGCTGTGAAACTCTTGTCTGACAGAAACTTAAAACCTTCATAAATATTATTGGAGAAGAAAGGCAGGAATTATAGCGCCATTTCATTTACTTTTACTTTAGTGTGCACCTTTTTCGAAAGAACCAATACCTACAGTTATCATCCATGGGATGGACATAATTATGGAAACTGCTAATAATATATTAATAGATCTAATAAGGAGTCAGACCAGTCTTCCTTCAACCACACTGATTTTGGAATGCTTTGGGCATTGCGATCTGGCTTCATTCTTTGAGAAGAAAAATTCCCTGATTTTTGAGGGGTAAAATAGGTACAGAGATACTATTCAATCTCTGCACTGAAGATTTTCCTGTAGATTTTTTTTATAAAGTCTAGATCTGGTGTTTGGAAAGGCTAAGGAGAGCATTTGACTTTATCCTGATGTTTATGAACTACTGTTGGGTTTGCTTAGCAATATATACAGGCAAACAATGAAACACCGCTCTAAACTAGCAGGAGATGAATGTTCAAGTGGAGAAATTGCACATCACCTGTTCCAGGTGCTCAGGCTCAAGATGTGTCTCCAAACATCCAATGAACTTAAAGGAAAAGCAATGATGAGTTGGCACACTGGAAATGCAGTCTTCAGTATAATTTATTCCATTCAAAAATAAAGGAACATGCAGACGCGTTTCGGCCTGACAGCCTTGTTCACAGCCTTGTTCACAGGCTGTGAACAAGGCTGTCAGGCCAAAACGCGTCTGCGTGTTCCTTTATTTTTGGTATGTAATAAATTATACTGAAGACTGCATTTCCAGTGTGCCGACTCATCATTGCTTTTCCTGCTTAGTAATATATAAAGTGAGTTAAATATGGTGATGGAATTGCATTCGTACCAGTGGCGGCCTATCCATTAGGGGCGCATGGGCGCTGCCCCCCAGCATCCGACCCCCTGAACTATATGCAGGGCACCAGACACATGGATTCCAATCAGAGTTTTTTTTTAAGCACATGATTAGAGGCAGAGGCTCTAATAGGCTTCAATAAAGGATGGGCTTAGGGCGCAGAGCACTGCACCCAAAGCCCACCCAGTTGTATGACAATAGCGAATGAACATTTGCTACTGTAACACTGATTCTCCTTCCGGCCAATCAGGAAGTGAGTCATGAGACCCGTCACCCAATTGGCTGAAAGGCAATCCAATCGGATTGTCTGCCTAAAGGAGGAGGGAGGAGATGCAGAGGAACCGAGAAAGCAGCCGCCTGCAGCCTGGAGAGAGGCCGCCCGGTGCACTACCCACGAGATGGGGTAAGTGTGGGGCCACGATTGACTGACCCATGACCCCCAGGATCCGGCTGGCCGCCTGACCAAATGGGGAGGGTGGAGGCGAGTGGATTGTTTGCCCCCCCAAAAAACCCCACCAGCTACCACTGATTCGTACCAAAGAGTACATTTGGTTCAGTAATCCTTACCATAATGCATTCCCCAAAATGTTTATCAGATGATAAAGGGTTAAAGGCATCCTTTAGCTTTCTCCAAATGTTAATTTGTCTGGATGTAAAAAATAGGGTCAGATTCTGAGCTGCAATTTTATGTTATTTTAGCAATCGTCCAGTTAAGGGTCAATCTTTTCCTGTAAATTTGCTTTCATTTTTGAACTGTTACTCTTTTATGATGTAGTATATTCATGTTTGGCATACTCTGTAATTGTTTTTTGGACTGTTGCACTTGCCACTTTAAATCATTTGGTACAGATGCACCTCCAACTATATAACTATATGGCCTTTTTGTGAATCTGTTCACATTTTGAATTGTCCAGAAATCCACACCTTACTTTTACTTTAGTTGTTAAGGATTTGACATAATTGCTGGTCTAAACTCTAATCTAGCCTTTCTCAACAAGGGTGCCCAGTCACCCTGGGGTGCCTTGAGGTGTCTTCAAAGGTACCTTGGCAAAATGCCTAAAAATTGATCAAAAATTGTATACAAGCCAGCAAGTTGATCAAGCCTGCCTATTAGTTACACAAAGCCTTTCTAGACACTGGCATCCTAACAACCAACGACATCAATTAATAAGGAGTCTGTTGTCTTCACAGCATCCTTGTTTGACCGTCCTGAGCCCCTCTCCCTCAGCACTGGGGTCACATTAGCTGATTGAAGGAGAGAAATTGAGGGAGAAGAGAAACATTGCAATACTAGTCAGTACCAGTGTAAAAAAGTGTATTTGCTTTGGAAGAATAAAACACCTCCAGCACTGGGTGTCCTACGCGTGGATGCTGCATTTTATGAAAGCTATTAGAATCGTTTTTTACATTTTAGAATGGGGTGCCTTGAGTCTGTCCATAATTTTAAGCCTTGAGATTGTCTATAATTTAAAAGGTGTCTCGGCTGAAAAAAAGGTTGAGAAACATTGTTCTAACCTATCAGCCTCCAGCTGTCCAATTGAGCACTTTTAACTACAGAGGAAGTGCTCTCACTGAACAGGTAGCAGTTGGCAGAGCTTAGGAACCTGTAAAAAGTTAAAAGAGGAGTATGGGAATTTTTATTTTTTTATTTTTTAGAATCATACTTACCTAGGTAGAAGCAGCATCGGTCCAATGTTGCATCTGTCCCCCACCAGCTCTAAGGCTGAGAACTGAGCGATCAAACTCCGCCAATCACTTAGTCACCGCTGTCTGCTCTGCCCCTTCCCCGTGCTCACTGGAGTGCTGGGCTGTGGAGGGGCAGGGAGTGGTCGGCTCAGGCTCTCAGTGGCTCGCTGAGAGGCTGAGCCAGGTGCCGGTCCAAGCATGTGAGCAGATCTCGACCATATGGTCATGATCTTTCCTGAGCCTGAACCGGCTCTGGCTTTAGCCTGCTGTCAGCTTAAAACGGGTCATAGGAGTACAGAATGAACAAGCTTTGGCTGTACTTCACCTTTAAATTAAATTAGAGAGCCCTTCACAAAAGGCTATTTTGGTAAACATTTTGCCTTTTCTGAGGCAACATTTTTTCTTTTATATATAAATGTTATGCTAAAAAAATCTCTTTGGCTTTACAATCACTTGTTGCTCTCTTGTACCTGACCTTTCACAAACGGCATATTTCTCATGATGCTTAGACCAGCCTGTAAAAAATGAGATATTTAGCTTCACCAAGGACTAAGGCTAAAGAGTTGGAGGGTCAGGAATCCAGGTTGAGTCCCTGTTGCTTCCCCACGCTGCTTCAAATATCACAGTCATTGTAGAAACTACTGTTTCTACATATCCCCCAAATCATTTTCCCTGAAAGGATTTAAAGTGGAACTTTGCCCATAACAACGTGATAAAAATAATGTTCTTTAGCAAGGAACATACATTTCACATTAGTAATGCTGCCAAAATTAGACTGTGGTGTAAATTGCCTCCAGCATTGTTATAGGTTATGCCATTTTGCTAAAGCCAAGAGTCCATGAACAGCAGTAAATCTTTAGGCTGGCAGCAGAATGGCCTATACATTTTCAGCACAGTGCCAAAAAAATGAGCAACTGCACATGTGCAGAACAGGGTGAGACAAGCGTACTACTGGATTTTAAACAGTATAAGCACTTATTTGAAATGTTTTACATAGCTATACCTGCAAAAGGGGCCAGCCTGAAGTGATCTAGCAGGACTTAAGTTTCTGACTAATGTTCCTCTTTATATAATGAACTATATGCTGTAGTTTAGTTTAAAAAAAACAACAAAAAAACCCCCAAAACAAATATAATACAATGCATTTTATTTATATGACCACAGGGTGACATGAAACACAATGAAACAAAGCTGAATATCCTGTATATTACAGGATATGTTTTCCTTATAAATAATGATCATTTTCACAGCGGTGCTCAGCAAATTACTTTTATTGCGGGATAAAATACACTCGCTGTGGTGTTATGCCATGGTAGGCCTTATGCATGACACTGGGGCATTTTATTTACTTGATATAAGGGGCAGTAAACTCGTTGCTTTAAAGAAAAGTAAAATCCAGATGGAAAAATGGCCACATTTTATGGAGAGTTGTAAAACGGATGGAAATGAAGAGTGAAACGGCCAAGTGCGAGCACAAAGCTTTATGATGCCCTGGATATTACAAAGATTCAATTTCACACTATTGCTTCAAGTGCCATTACCGCTACACATTCAAATCTCAGACAGCTCAGTCCAACATAGGTGAAAAGCAAGAGTATGGTATCTGAGTGGATGGCATGGCAGCCATGCAGTACTGGGGTGTTAGGTTTAGTTTAATGCAATACATCCCAATTTAGGTTACAAAATTCCAGTTGGTGGATAACTACACTGACTTCAGCAAGGTGATTGAAAAATATCTCCAGGAATTCCAAGTGACTAATAAGTGCAATAATATGTGCTTTTAAACTGAAAGTTGAGTTGCTGGCACAATTCTTTCCCATGTTCTGCTGCTAAGAAGTTGGCAGAGAACTCTCCATATACTTCAGTGAGGCCAACAAGTAATTATGGTGGGCTGAAGAGCATGAGGCAAAAGTGTTTCAGCGCAACTCAGGCCAAAGATGTTCGGGGGCCATCAAAGTCAGTTGGATGCTTATCATCACATTTTGAAAAAAGAAACTATAATAGCTTTGGGTCCATTTTTTAAAATGTTTATATAAGCATAGGTTATGTTTTACATCTCCAAACTTCTTGTGGAGATAGGGAAGGGGAGAAGGAGATGGGTCACTGCTCTGACTCCTAAATATGCACCCCTAACTTTAATTATGGGTGCTGGAGTGATTAGTTGGACAGTGCCACTTTGTGATCTAGGGCATTGATAATCCAGAAAACATGGAATAAAATTGAACTGAGAACTGAGAGCTTCACCTGCTGGCTCCTTATGAGAATTCAAAATAATTCACATTCATCAAAGCACAAAATCTACTCTATGGACTGCTTTGGATCACATAAGATCACATGTTACAATATACAGATATAGAAACCAAGTGTTATGTTTTTACCAGCTTTAGATGTCTTGTGTTCAATAAAGTGCTTTTCGGGAGACACTTTATTATTCTCTGCTGTTTTCTAATGTCAAGGTCATGTGTAATCTGTAGCAATTCATTGACCAGGGTTTTTGTTTTGATTTTGAATATTGGTACATGTAAATTTTTTAGATTGTAACCTCTAACGAGCAGGGTCCTCTGGTTCCTCCTGTATTGAATTGTATTCTAACTATACTGTCTGCCCTCATATTGTAAAGTGCTGCGCAAACTACATATATAAATATATATATAGATCCTGTATAATAATAATAGCAATGTATTACCACTGCACTTCCGAGACCATGCAAAAAAGTATGCCAGGTCCTTAAAGTTGTCAAGATTTTTTGTACAAAATAATAATATACAATATTTCATATTTGTTTGATTAAAAAAAAGGGCTTTGCAAATATTTATTTTTTGTCTCGACCATAATTAGTGAATTAAATAGAGAGAAATATATACAAAAGCACTATATATATATATATATATATATATATATATATATATATACATATATATATATACAGTATCTCACAAAAGTGAGTACACCCCCACATTTTTGTACCTGTTGTTACATATTTTGTTTCTATCTTTTCATGTGACAACACTGAAAAAAAATAAACTTTGCTACAATGTAAAGTGGTGAGTGCACAGCTTGTATAACAGTGTAAATTTACACAGCCATTAATGTCTAAACCGCTGGCAACAAAAGTAAGTACACCCCTAAGTTAAAATGTTCAAATTGGGCCCAAAGTGTCAATATTTTGTGCGGCCACCATTATTTTCCAGCACTGCCTTAACCCTCTTGGGCATGGAGTTCACCAGAGCTTCACAGGTTGCCACTGGAGTCCTCTTCCACTCTTTCATGACAACAGTACAGAGCTGGTGGATGTTAGAGACCTTGTGCTCGTCCACCCTCCATTGGAGGACGCCCCACAAATGCTCAATAAGATTTAGGTCTGAAGACATGCTTGGCCAGTCCATCACCTTCACCCTCAGCTTCTTTATCAAGGCAGTGGTCGTCTTGGAGGTGTGTTTGGGGTCGTTATCATTTTGGAATACTGCCTTGCGACTCAAACTACGAAGGGAGGGAGCTCTGCTTCAGTATGTTACAGTACATGTTGGCATTTATATTTCCCTCAATGAACTGTAGCTCCACAGTGCCAGCGGCACTCATGCAGCCCCAGACCATGACGCTCCCACCACCATGCTTGACTATAGGCAAGACACGCTTGTCTTTGTACTCCTCACCTTGTTGTGTCACACATGCTTGACACCATCTGAACCAAATACATTTATCTTGGTCTCATCAGACCACAGGACGTTGTTCCAGTAATCCATGTCCTTAGTCTGCTTGTCTTCAGCAAACTGTTTGTTGGCTTTCTTGTGCATAATCTTTAGAAGAGGCTTCCTTCTGGGACGACAGCCATGCAGACCAATTTGATGCAGTGTGCGGCGTATTGTCTGAGCACTGACAGGCTGACCCCCCACCCCTTCAACCTCTGCAGCAATGCTGGCAACACTCATACGTCTATTTCCCAAAGACAACCTCTGGATATGACGCTGAGCACATGCACACCACTTCTTTGGTAGACCATGGAGAGTCCTGTTCTGAGTGGAACCTGTCCCATTAAACCGCTGTATGGTCTTGACCACGTGCTGCAGCTCAGTTTCAGGGTCTTGGCAATCTTCTTATAGCCTAGGCCATCTTCATGTACAGCAACAATTCTTTTTTTTCAGATCCTCAGAGAGTTCTTTGACATACATGTACTTCTACCGGATCCGATATTCTTCTAACGGTTCTGGGACTTTGACTCGACGTCGTGCACCAGTTCTGGTATGTCGCCAAATTACCCTGTCCAAGGTGAGTCTTGTCCTGAGAGGTACCAGATGGTTTCTTCACCACACGTACACGAGTCGCAGTATAGGTCTCCAACAGAAACCCTTTATCTGCATACTCACAACGGTCGTAACGACGTCTCCAACTTCCCCACCCCCCAGTCGGACAGTCACGAGTCTGTTATGCGGCGTGTGACGTAGTTTAACCAGACGTACCGACAGCAGGGTCTTCCTTCGGAGAAGATTTCTAATACGTGTTCTTTCGGT
>BLSH010153293.1:122420-136756 GCA_018402905.1 Glandirana rugosa
AATGGACACGACACAGTCTTTAAAAAACCTGAAAGGAGTTACAACCCTCTCTTATTTTAGTCAAGCTGAAAAAAAGTTACGCCCGCAGTTCTACTTTAGGCAATAGCTACTGGCTCTGCAAATCAGCTATTTTTCATACTGCAGATGGCATTTCTGACACAGCACAGGTAAAATATGATTTTTGCCTGCATAGTATTTGAGACCACATCTATAAACTACTTTAATTCATTGGTAATTTTTTAAAGCTGGAAGGCAGGTTTGCTGACAATTGAATAACAAGAGAAAAAGACAATACAGTTCCTTACTTGAGCTCCTGTGAACTGGTGGCCATCATACTACGAATACTTTTATCAGCCAATGGACAACCAGACAATCTGTAAGAAAATATATGTTTTTCTATGAAGAGGTAAGTATATTGTAAATTGAGGAAAACATATTTATTACATAGGAGCTTTCCACCACTGATAGCAAGAAAACACTAGCTTACAATGTTTGAATTGGAGATAAATTCAGTGACTTAAATGTGATACAATGTTTCATAAATTGCCTTCAATCCTTTTAAACCTGCAACTTTCATTGAAATAATACCTGGTGATTCTGGTTCTTCTTCAGGCACCTTTTGCTATAGGGTGACAACTGTCTCCAAGTAGTACTCCTATATTGTCACTCTGTCATGAGCCTCTGGTGGAAATTACTATTGACCATGCCAACACAAGTTGAGCAGACATGGTTCACCCTTGCCACCATCAGAAAGCTGGTTCAGAGTAGTGATGTGGGACCAATGTTAGAGTGAGTGCTTTTAACGAGAAGTGGGAAGTGGTAGGAAGAGAAGTATTTTTGAAAAAAAAAAAAAAAACATGACAATTGTTTATGAGAGACATGGGTTTAGCTAATGCCAGGGCCAAATCTACTTTAATCTCCTAATTTCTAAATTCCCACAAAATCCTAACAGAAATTAAACATTTCAGAGCTACAGAGTGCTTACGTTATTAAGTCTTTCTTGCTCTCTTTACACGGAGGATATTTGGGTTTAGGGCTTGGAATTGTGACTTCACCAGGGTACCTTCTATCTTCCAGGGCATCATGAAATGGATCCAAATCATCATGCTGCAAAATAAATATATAAACAGATTAAAATAGGTATTTTGTAATAAAAGCCTGACAATATGCATTCAGCAGAATCACAAGGTAGCAGAATAATTTACAAAAATTCTGTATTGATTTAATATTATGTGTCCTCTTTCTTTTCATTAACTTGAATATACAGCACATATGATTTGCTTTTTAATAAAATAATTATTCTAAATTTACTTTAATAAATAGTACCCTTCAAACCCAACAAATGATGGAAAATGTGAAAGTCTGTTAAGAAATAAACTAACCAACAACAACAAAAAAAATCTTTGTTAAAAGAGAACTATGAGGCTTTTTTTAGAATCATACCTACCTAGCTGGATGCAATATCGGTCTAATACTGCATCTGTCCCTTGGAGCCTCTAAGACTGAGATCCGAGCAATCAAACACTTCCGTTTGCTCGGTTCTAACAGATTCCTGAGTAGAGAGGTGGTGATTGTCAGTCACCGGCTCTCTGCTCTGCTGGGTGCTCCCCCCCCCCCCCCCCAGGCTCACTGGAGTGTTGGGCTGTGTTCCCAATCGCCTGTTGACTATTTGCTTGATAAAGTACCTTCACAGTTTTTGGTGACCAACTTATATAAATTTAAATATAAATAACTTGCCCAATGATAAAAGCATACCTAAAAGTAGAGTATACTTGAAGCAACCCTGCCACATAAATAAATATTGTAATAAAAGCTGTCTCTACATAAAAGAAGATATTTACCTACCTCGGTTCAGAGATAGAACGTTTAGGAGTCCCCAGTTGTGTCCAGTGGTCCCTTCCCCTGACCTCCACTACAGAATGTCGTAGGGGTTAGCGGGAGCGACTGCTGAGCACAGTAGGGAATCAGGAGATTAACACTCCTGAAGTATCTGTTTTTGAACATATTTTGGACAGCAATTTCTCTTCATCAGGGTAGTGATTGGTGGGGTGAGCATGAGGAGAAGTAAGCATATGCTCTCTTCTCTGCAGGGACAACTTGCATTAAAGTTTTATTTATTTATGTAGTAACTTTAAAACTCTTTTTGTGGTCTATGTCCGATTAGGTAGATTTTCACTCACTTACTGTCCTGGAGATGTAACAGGAAATGACAGGAAATTTTCCACAGTTAGGGGAAATCCCCTCTTTGACAGTACATCTGAGTTGAGCCATATAACATTACAATAGAGATTTTAACCACAAATAAATTTATCTGTAGTGTCATAGTCAGCACAAGTATTGAAATACCAGTTTCATACATGAGGGTTGTGTATGTGGTCAGGAAGGGGCCAAAGGATATGCCTATGATTGTCCTAAAGTGTGCTAAATTAGAAAAAATTCTAACGCCCAACACCACCAATCAGACCTCTCTATTCTGAATCTGAAAGTTTGAATCCATGTGGTGGCTAACACAAACATTGGCGTACGCTTACAAAGAGTGGATGCAGCAATTGTGCGCATCATTTACATAAGGTTGATATATCCTGTAACAGAATTACTGATGGTCCAATTGGTTCTGGGCCCTGTGGATGAACAGAGCACAAGATGTATCTTCCCTGGTCAACTGAGTTGACACATGCCTCTCTGTATTGTTTCTTCATTTGTACAAACTTCTGATGACCCCCTACTCTGAGTAGAGTATTTTGGACTATGGCACTGCAAGGAGCAATTAGCAAAGAAAAAACCCTCCTATGCTGAAGCTTAAAAAAACAGTTGGTCTGGGCACTTGCTTTATCATGCAGATAGAAGCAGGTACTCCCTGTAAATGAAAGCCCATTTGTGTAGTACTGGTCTGTCAAGTGAGAACAATGGCAAGTCATCAATGTCCTAAAATTATGGTTGTATCTAGACTTCTGTGACTTTACATAGACATCTACAATATATCTACATCAATATCTATGTTTATATATATATCTCTATCTATAGGGCTTTGTAAGGCCTATCAGCTGTCAAAGACCTACACCATCACCAGCACTCTCAAACACACCAGTTCTTCCAGCAAATATCAAAGCTTACAAACTGTGGACGATACTTCTGAGTTCGTTATAGAATTATGAACTATCTGGTTCGCATCTCCAGAAAACCAGTGAGAGATGAGCAGCAGTATTTCTCTGTGTGACCACATGGAACAGCCCACGCCTCTGCCCAAAAATAAATAACTTATGCCTTTCAAGAAATGCGTAATGATGATGACAATGACGATGATAATAACATTTGTAATAAAACATGACAATTATGGGCATTTATGTATCTGTAATAACATCTAATTTCAAATGCAAAAATGGGTCAGTTTTGAAGACCGGGAAAAAAAAGCCTGTGTTGCCCATAGCAAGCTATCAGCTAATATTTTTCATTTTCTTTTAACCTTTGACATTTATATATAATTGGTTGCTATAGACAATGCAGCCACTCTTCTCTCTTTTAAACATCAGAACTTTCTGTTTCCTTTATATGGATGGAACATACATTAATGTCTTTGGAATCATCTTCATCTATCCGCCTGGGTTTCATTTTAGTGTAGTCTACTGGTAAGTCCCAGCAGTCACTGTCAGTCATTTGGTAACACTGGCTATTCAGCATTGCCTGCCGCTGTGGCGACATGGATTCCAGTGGAGTTAGGATGGAGCAGCAACCATCTCGTTGTCTTTGTTTGTTCATGCTAAGGTCCAGTGTTCCATTTTCATCCACATCAATGTCAGGATTCTGAAAGGAATGGATGGATATTGTGAAATTAGCTTTTCACTATTTATTTTCTTTGTTTCTTTTTTTTTTTTCTTTAGTATTGGATTATGTGCTTCCTGTAGGTTACCCGCAATGAGTCGTGATAATGTGCCCACACACAGCAGCCTTGTCTTATGTAAGGCTTGATTCTCCCATGCAGGCATATAATGTGAAATAGAAAAATGAAATTCTTTTCACTGTTGCATCTTCAATGAAAATATAAAAGAAAAGTAAGGGTCTTGTCTCTTTATTTTTAATATTATGTTTAGAAGCTGATGACTTCTTAACATTGGCATGTTAAATATATTACATGATAATAGTAATGGCTAACTATTATAAAAGAACCCCATCCTGGGATTTTAAGAGGAGGAACATTAGATGACAGTGGAGGGAGGTTAAATTAAATGAATACAATATTACATTTTACATTGCAGAGCTATTCCAGTCTGAGCAGGAATGCACCTCTGCTAGCCAGGCCCAAATGAAAGATGGATATTACTGCCAGCACAGCACAAGGATGGTATCATTCTTTACTCTAAAATTCGCTTAAAACACAACGCAGATTCTCAATTGTGGCACAGCATCTAAGAAACAATCTTGGCTCTTAGGATCAGGCAAGGTCCTCATTCCAAACTTGCTTGTGTAAATGCCCCATGCCTGCATGAGGCACAAGAGGCTCATACGTTTTTGAAGACCAGTAGTAGGCTCCAAATCAGAAAATTTTGGTAATAGTCCCATGCCCATAGCTTTTCAGATTTTTTTAGCTTTTACTTTCACAGTGGTCCATTTATAAACTTCATAAGCAAAGAAGTGAGGCTGAAGCCTCCAACGAATCTCGGAGAATGTTATCTGTTAACATCACTGTGAAAGCACTTTGAGTAATATAGTTGGATATATTAAGGACTAGAGAGCAGTCACCCGTTGCTGCAATTATTATCGCCCAGTACTTCTAGGTGTGTTGCATGTTTGCCCCTTATTGCTGCACTTTGGTGTTACCCACCAACAGCTTTATCAATATTGTGTCCCTTCAGAACTTCAAGGACACATTAGTGACGTAGCAGCTGGTGGGTGATCCACAACACTCAGAGACATCCAATTCACCCGGGAGAGCTGGATGCGCAAAAAGCTTTGCCAGAAAGCAACGGCTGGATACAACAAAACTGGTGCTGGTAAATATCATTATTGTAGATTTACTTTTTATTAGCAACTGTGTTAAAGGTAGAGCTTCAATCCTAGCACTTTTCCTTTCCTTATATTTGCATGCGCAATAATAAAACGTATTCCTATATTTGCCATACATTTTATTTTTTTAGTGTAACTGTGCCTTTAGTTAGTCTATGTTTGTACTTGCAGAGGCTTAGATATTAGTTGTCATTAAATATGTTTTGGGGGTCAATGTTGCTGTGTTGTGTGATTAATGATAATGGATTTGTGACACTGATGTCCTGTTTAAATGCTATATGACTGATTCAATAAGGAGGCGATGAAGACATCTTTTTCTTATTGACTGATGTTGGTTCTTATGATTTTAGGAAGTATGGGTATTGACTATTTCAGCCCCTGCCTACATTAGTAAATAAGCAAGTTATATTTATATGAACATGTATGACAGTGGTGGGTGACATGAATAAGACACTTGCTGAGAGTGAATGGGAAGGAAATGATCCACACAACCAATGAGCTGGGTAGAATGATCTGGACCAGAGATGCTGCATTGCAACTGAATGCAAATGATTTCAATGAACTCTCTAACTCAGCATTGCACCATTCATACAGTAAACCCTTTAGAACACAAGACAGGCCCTCTCTGAGGCAATTTAATTAATCACATGAAAACTAAACATCAATAAATCATATTTGTACCAGATAAAGCAGAATCAAGCTGGTGGTCACACAATGGAAATCTCACTTGGAAATGTCACTACCTTTCACCCACCTCTAACTCATTTTATACAAATACCAAAACAAGCAAGCATTATGTTTTCATTTCAGATTTGGAAAGTTTGCAAGCGTTTGCGTGGGCTTCCTCCAGGTAGTCCTGTTTCCTCCCATGTGCCAAAGACCTGCTGGTAGGTTAAATGGCTCCTATTTAGGCCCATTATATGTGTGTGTATGTATACATGTGAGATAGGATCCTTAGATTGTAACCTCCTTCAGGGTAGAGGTTAATGTGAATGTACAGAGCTCCTAATCAGCATACTTGTTCTAGGTCAGGGACTCAAAAACTACTGAAGCCATTGGATGAATATGAAAGTCAGGCACTTTGTATTTACATTAGTAGAGGACAAACATGGCAGCATCCATACTTTCTCATTTACACCAATGAACATTCCTCTCACTGTCTTCTATAACCTAAGGTGTAATTCTAGAGTATATATGCCCAATTATTGTTGTAATCAATAGGTATCTATAAAGCTGAATTAGAAGTAATGGTTAGACTTCCACGTTACAGTAAGCTGCAAGTTATCAATGTAATAGCCCTGACCTATCACTTAGCATTGATTGGAACAAATCACCAAGCTGAAATATACGGTCAATTGCAAGAAGTGAGTGTGTGTAGAGAGGAGGGAGGGTAGGAGTGTACAATTAATCATTCTAGCCTCTAATAAAGCACTCCCTGCTCCTGGATGATGATCTATCATTACAGGAACATTATCTTAAATAGCTGGCTTCTTACAGGATAAAGCAAGGTTAGACCCAAGTATTATAGACCATTGCTACCTGTAACGCTACATCTCAAAGTAAAGGTGAAATCCACTAGCATGATTTTCAATTAACAGGTGTCAGAATATCACGATACTGCATACATTTTAGTTGACAGCCTTTGAGATGTACTGTACATACAGTATGTATATAATATATAAGCATACAGTTTATGCAGTAGCTATGTCTCTTGCGGTCAGGAACATAGGGGTAGGCACTTAATGTTTTCTGAAACATGGCATCCATGGCTCTCCTTTAGATGAGCATTCAGCTGAAGGTGCTGTAAATATTTAACGTAAAATATACCTCTTGATGTTAATTCAACTATATTCAATATAAAAATACCATCACATGTGCCACGCACAAAATAGTGAAAAATAAATATAAGAAATGAATGTTATAATGTGAGACAATACATTTGAAATCACCGGTGAACAGTGTATGACCTTTATAAACTATTTAAGGGATAATAACCGTGTTTGTATTTCAAACAAATGTCCTTGATTATGTCTCAACCTTTAAAAATGAAAGGTCTATGTTTAAGGTAAGCTGCTTATATGTGTGGTGGTTGTCCCTTTCCCAGCACATTTTGGAGGTAATTAATCCTATTTGAATTCCAAGATGTTTAAAATCCACTTCAGGACTTTAAGGATTTGCAAGCTACTAGGATATAGTGACCACCTACACTATATTGTCAAAAGTATTGGGTATTTACATGCACATGAACTTTAATGGCATCCCAGTCTTAGTCCGTAGGGTTCAATATTGAGCTGGCCCACCATTTTCAGCTATAGCAGCTAGAGTTGAGCGAACCCAAACTGTAAAGTTAGGGTCCGTACCGAACTTTGGGGTGTCCGTGACCCGGACCCGAACCTGGACATTTGAAAAAAAGTTTGGGTTCTGGGTTCGGGTATTTGATCACGTGTGTTGAATAGCTGTAAGGGACAGATTATTATTCTAAAATCATTTTACTTCCTTTTGCAACCCTCTAGCACTTTCCAGGACTTTTTTACAGTCATTTTTGTGCCAAAACGTTTGGGTCCCCATTGACTTCAATGGGGTTAGGGGTAAAGTTTGGGTCAAGTTCGGTACCGAACCCGGACTTTTTCCCGAAGTTCGGCCGAACCCACCGAACCCGAACATCAAGGTGTTCGCTCAACTCTAATAGCAGCTTCAACTCTTCTGGGAAGACTGCCCACAAGGCTTAGGAGTGCGTCTATGGAAGTGCTTGACCATTCTCCCAGAAGTGCATTTGTGAGATCAGGCGCTGACGTTGGACGAGAAGGCCTGGCTCGCAGTCTCCACTCTAATTCATCCCAAAGGTGTTCTATAGGGTTGAGGTCAGGACTCTGTGCAGGTCAGTCAAGTTCCTCCACCTCAAACTTGCTCGTCCATATCTTTATGAACCTTGCTTTGTGGACTGGTGAGCAGTCATGTTGGAACAGGAAGGGGCCATCCCCAAATTGTTCCCACAAAGTTGGGAGCATGAAATTGTCCAAAATGTATGCTGATTCCTTCACTGGAACTAAGGGGCCAAGCCTAACTCCTGAAAAACAACCGCACACGATAATCTCCCCTTCAAAAGTGCACAATGCAAGGTCCATAAAGACATGGGTGGATGAGTTTGGGGTGGAGGAGTGTGATTGGCCTTCACAGAATCCTGACCTCAACCCAATAGAACACCTTTGGGATGAATTAGAGCGGAGACTGCGAGCCAGGCCTTCTTGTCCAACCTCACAAATGTGCTTCTGGAAGAATGGTCAAACATTACCATAGACACACTCCAAAACCTTGTGGACAGCCTTTCCAGAAAAGTTGAAGTTGTTATAGGTGCAAAGGGTGGGCAAACTCAATATTGAATCCTACAGACTAAAGGCCCGTACACACGTTGCATATATATGAACATTACAGCAGGGTTGGAGGGCAAGTTATAGAGGGAATGGGAGGGAACTTGACTGACAGCCTAGATCAACTACCAAAGTGAAATCTTAAGCCTACCATAGATGGATCAGTCCCGGTCAGTTCTGCAGGGATCGGCTGAGATTAAATGCATTTATTGGCAGACAGATTTTACCCAAGTCTATATATCAATCAACTTGGGTACAACCAGCATGTCAGATTTGTAGCATGGTTATTGCCAGTAGCTAAAGCTATAGCTAGCAGTAATCACTCTGTTCTGCTGGCAGAGATGGTTCCCCGCACCCTCCCCGCCGGGAGAACAAAATATTTCTGCAGGAAAGAAAATAACGTGATTCCCCCATCAATACTGACTATGTTGATGGGGGAATCGGGTAATTTTCTTTCCTGCAACCATAGAAAATTGCATAATCTTTAGCATATATGATAAAGAGAAGCATCAGATGGTCCCAAGAATCCTGTACTCCTTCAAAGATATTGAGAGTGTTACTTGATTTGGTTCTAAAGCCTTAAGGGTTTAAAAGGGAAGGGAAAAACCTTCTGTGCTGTGAAATCCCCCCCCCCCCCAGCCCCCTTCCTACATACTTGACCCCATTTGATCCAGTGATGTGCACAAAAGCACCATTTCTCCCTGCTGTCTCTTTAATCTGGCAGTAAGAGCTTCTTAAATTTAACCTCTCTAATTCACGGGCTTGGCTGGTCTGAGTGTCCACCTCCAATGTGATACACTTAAACATCTGGCTACAGTAAGAATGTAGACAAGGCAACCATAGACACTGGCTGTGGGGGAAGGCCCAGCAAGTATTTGGAACATTTTGTGTAATATTGATTTGAAGGAGAGTGTAGACTAGGACTTCCACTGTTTTCCAAAATTGTTACCTTTGGGCAAGTCCAAAATATGCTGTAAAGTGTTCCTGATTGTTTATGGCACCTCCAACAGTGATCAGGTATGTTGGGAATAAAAGGCAGATGTGTGATGCCAGTGATACCAGGTTTTGTGGGTGGTGTTCCAAATATGCTCCATTCCTCTGGAAATAATTGTTTGTTCAATATCTGTTCTCATTTACTCATGTAGTATTGTATCAAGGGTGTGTTGAACAGTGGGGTCATCACAAGTTGATATATATGTGAGATTACTACTCTGCAGGATTCTCCTGTAATGCAAAGCTTTTAAGGGGTGGGAGATGAAAAGGTTAAACTGTTAGAGATCATTGTCAGGTTTTTATTGCAGTCTGTGCTCCCATTTGGGAGATTCATTCTCTCAAATTGCCCTGATCACTAATGTAACTGGCAATGAAGGTAAGGTAAAACCAAACATTTTGAGCCTCCATCAGAACAGGAACATAGAGGAAATTTTCCAATGTAGATCCTTGTTTGCATGACAGCTGTGTAAGAGGGGATCCCTTTCACATTTGAAAGATATCCTTTCATTTCAGTCTACATGAGCAGGATTTTACAGTGTGTATGTGACCTGGAGAGGTTTTTCTCTTCATCAAAAGTGGAATTATATTTTTATTTTTCTGTTATTATTGGTTTTAAGAACCTCACAGGTTTGTCTCTATACCCTTTATGAATACAAATCCCAAATCAACTTACCACCTGAAGTGTGGGTCTAAAAAAGAGCTTGCTATTTCCCTTTGGTGGAACTTGGCCATACTTTGGTTTTCCACCTGGCCCTTATTTTATTCACCTGGCTGGTAAAAATTGAACTTATTGCCAATGTTATTAACAGGAAAGAAATCATAAGGCCAGTATTTTATCCTAGTAAATGTAGCAACCTTAGCCAGACTACATGCTGTTCCTTGTGCTCAGATGGGACCCAGAAAGTACCAGAATTATTCACATTCAATTTATCCCAGGTTTGGTTTGCTGGATTCACACTAATGCCTTTACAAGATTTTGAAAAACGCCCCATATTTTAAATTATTTCCCGACCCAATTGGCTCTGCTGCAGTCTTCCAAATAAATTTAGAATCCACATGTAAATATAGTGTCCTATTTATTTTCTTCCCATACCAGATTACCGAATACTATATTACCAAATACTAGTTCTTACAACAACCAGAAATGATTGCCACTGAAGCTGAAATGTCCACTATAGTCAGTACAGGAGATTTCATGAAAAAAAAAATATCTTGCTTAAATCTACTAACTACATAATTGTTGTGAGATTTTTAAAGTAGATTTGGCCAGGTGTGTATGTTTTTCTGGTTTAGAGCAAAGGGAGGCAACCCTGGGTAGGTGGGGATCTACCTGAACAACACTGAAGAGATCAATATTTTCATTAAGGCCTCATTAAAAAGCAAGAAAGGTTTGAAGGGGCCAGATGTAAGTAACTCAGGGTACATGGTTCAAAGGAAAGTAACCAAGAGTTCAGAAGTAAGTAGCAAGTAATTCAGAGTGTATGGGTCAGGAGTAAGTAACCCAGAATTCAGAGGTCGGTAGTAACAGAGTGCAGGGGATAGGAGTAAGTAACGCGGAGTGCAGAGTTCAGTAGTATATAACGCAGAGTACAGGTGTTAGGGGTATGTAATGCAGAGAGCAGGGGTGAGGATTAAATAATGCATAGTGCAGGGGTCGGGGATATGTACCACAGTGTGCAGAAGTCAGAAGTTAGGCCTAGTTCACACATGTTTTAGCTTGTAAAAGAGCAGTGTGAACAGCAGATCTTTACAATCTTTGTTATGCTTTTAAAGCACCATGGGAGTGCTGACTGTAAATTTAAGGGCTTGTTCACACTTTTTCACACTAGTGGTGCTCTCTGTTCTCCGCATTTGGATTGCTATTCAGAGAGCATTTAAGTGAGAAGGCAATTTATCACCACCTCACTGCCTGCTTTAACCCCTTGATTGTCACACTAGTTCCCCATTCTTCACTTGAATGGGTCGTGCTTGGTGTGTGCTCCGTCCATGTAAATGTATGCTTTCTGCAGCCACGAAGCATAGCATCATGACTGTGGTATGTTTACACCCCGGTCACTGTTTTTGCCACTAAAAGGGGTAGCAATTGTATGGCAGTAAATGTATGGCTCAACTATAGGGTTTTACTGCCTCACAACCTTACGTATGAATGAGTCCTAAACAAGCTGCTAGCAGGCTTCAGTAAGTTTAACAACAACTTGAAGTTTACTGAAATCCTACTGAAGCCTGCAAATGCTTATTTAAAATGAAAGTCAGGACTCTACTAACAGGTTCTAATGTTCACCAGCACACAAATGCCCCCCATGTAAGTATTACAGCAACCAGAACAAAACACCAAGGCCCATTGAAGAGTCACAGTCCATTTCAATCCAAATTTTCCAGAGCTTCAAATATACAAAGTCAGTCATGACGTAATGTGTCAGAAATGAGGTCAGACGCTGATGCCAAAACAGGAAGTGTCATTCTTGGATCTTGGATGCTGGAAAGAGTGTGATTCCTGGCGGTGTGAGCATTTTAAATGTAATAAAAACATTTTTAAGGGGATTTTCTGCACTATTAGCTTACCAAGTCTTAGATGTGGTTGGTGCATTAACTTTAGGCTTTTATTTCTATTTACACATGGTGTTCTGGGCAATAACATCCTTCCTGGATAGTTACCTGCTGGGGATTGGAACTTCTTTTTTGTATATTTGAAGTGCTGGACAATTTGGATTAAAGTACCCTACATAAGATCTGTGTTTAAAATTCCTAAACTACAGCTGAAGGGAGTTTTAAAGACTTCAAGAAGGGCATCTGAAGCTTGCCGAAAACTTGGTGTTATACATGTACTTGGTGTTATACATATAATTGCTCTTATACAAGCTGAAGACTGTGTGAACTAGGCCTAAGTAAGGCAGAGTTCAGATGCCAGTAGTAAATAATGAGGAGCTCAGTAATGCAAAGTGTACAGGTTAGTGGTATGTAACACACAGTGTAGAGGTTAGGAGTAGCACAGAGTTCAGAGTTTAGGAGTAAGTAACCCAAAGTCTATACGGTAGCACAACAGTCCAGTAAGAAAGTAAAATGTACAGAGTGCAGTGTTTTGCGACATGATGTAGAAAACAGTAGTCTGTGGAAGTGGGCAGAATAAGGAGCTGGTTGCACGATGGGGTTGCAATCTACCTGTGGCATGGTTGCAATCGTCAGGTAGATGACAAATAGCCATCCCCATTGGAGTGTCAAGAGAAAGACTATGGCTATGCTAAGATTGTTGCATATTATAAGACATGAATTAACTATTGAATTTAGGCATATATAGTACAAGGAAAATAACCTCCTAAACAGCAGTGGGGTAGGGGAAACAGCCAACCCTTACCATATATCACACAAAATGCAAAGCAAATGTTAAAAGGATGCTGTGCCCAGAAAAGACCTTCAACCATACACTGGACTCCAAACCTTGATTGCAGAAATGTCTTAGCTGACACCAATAGACTATCTTCTTGTATTGGGATTAAGCACATTCTTAAAGTGTAATCTAACAGTCTGATTCAGATTAGATAGAAGAAGTTAATCTGTAACCTTTTTGGCTGTATGTGTTATGACTGCAGTTTAGGTATTATTCAAGTTCAACATCAACTCAATTATGATCCTGTCTGATTTTAGTTACCTGTTGGTCTTGATTTTTTACAAAATATTACATAGATTTGGTTAGGAATCTGTGTTGCCTGTCTGCACTTTGGCTGTTTTCTATCTGGCCTCCAACATTTTTTTTTAAATAAAATGTGATTGGCTTAGAACTTGTATAGGCCTACAACTGCAAGCTGCCATCAGTTTTACAAACTTGAAGTCCTTAATCAGAGAATCAGATTGTAAAGAAGTCCAATCCTCATTCATAGATCCCTGTGAACGAATAGATACCAGGGTCCCAGAATGGCTTGGTTTATACCAGTCATTATTAACCACTTCCTTACTGGGCACTTAAAACCCCCTCCTGCCCAGACCAATTTTTGGCTTTCAGCGCTATCGCATTTTGAATGACAATTGCGCGGTCGTGTGGCATTGTACCCAAATAAAATTTGCGTCCTTTTTTTCCCACAAATAGAGCTTTCTTTTGGTGGTATTTGATCACCTCTGCGTCATTTCTGATCACCGCTATAAACAAAAAATGAGCAACAATTTTGCAAAAAAGAACAATATTTTTTACTTTTTGCTAAAGTACAAATCCATTAAAAAAAATTATTCATCAGTTTTGGCCGATATATATTCTTCTACATATTTTTGGTAAAAAAAAAATCGCAATCGGCGTATATTGATTGGTTTGCGCAAAAGTTATCTCGTCTACAAACTATGGGAATTGATTTATGGCGTTTTTATTATTTTTTTTTTTTTTTACTAGTAATGGCGGCGATCTGTGATTTTTATCGGGACTGCGATATTGCTGCAGAAATGTCGGACATTTTTTAAACATTTTTGGGACCAATGACATTTAGATCAGAAATTTAAATATCCACTGATTACTGTGTAAATGTCATTGGCATAGAAGGGGTTAACCTGCAGGGGCAGTGAAGGGATTAACAATGTTCCCTGGGTGTGTTCTAACTGTGGGGGGGGGGGGGCTGGCCAGGACATAACAGATCTAACTGCAGGTACCTGCAGCAGGGGACACGTGCGAGGGCCGCGCGGGGGACCACCGTCGCCGCCGCCGCACGCGCCGGCACCCAGCCCACCTGAGCTACAGGTGAGCTCTGGGTGCTAGCGGACTGTCTCGACGTCTTGCCCCTTGGCGGTTACATTTGTGCCGCCAAGAGGTAAGACACTGTCCCCTGTACTGTCTAGATGACTAGGGACAGTGACCCTAGTCAATCTAGACAATACAGGACCGGTCGGGGGGGGGGGGGTGTCAATCTTGTGTGGGTCCCTTGTAACAATTAGGGAAGTGACGGGGACGTCCAATTGGGGAAGATACGGTTACTGTAAATGTGTCATTAGTCACCT
>BLSH010153293.1:136766-151133 GCA_018402905.1 Glandirana rugosa
TTAAATATCCACTGATTACTGTGTAAATGTCATTGGCAGTGAAGGGGTTAACCTGCAGGGGGCAGTGAAGGGGTTAACAATGTTCCCTGGGTGTGTTCTAACCGTGGGGGGGGGCGGGGCTGCCCGGGACATAACAGACCTAACTGATCCCAGTGACAGGGATCAGTAGATCTGTCATGTCCCCTGTCACAGAATGGAGAACCGCCGTGTTTACATTGGCGGTTCCCCGTTCTGCAGCTCTGTCAGGCGATCGTGGGTCTCGAGTGGACATCGAGTCCACCCGACCCACGGCCGCGCACGCCGCCGCCGCTGCCACCAGGGGGCGCGCCGGGAGCGTGCACAGGGGACGACGTCCATGGACGTCGTCCCGGCATTTCAGATCCGCGCTGGAGCCGTACTTCGGCAATAGCGTGGATCTGTAGGGGTTAAAACCGAACTCTAGGCAGATATAAAAGACCCAAATTAGCATAGCTCTGTAATCTCTTTGTATAAAAGGACTGGAGTGTGAGAGAGAGAACAGAACAGGAAGCCAATCAGTCCATGTGCTGACAAGAAGCATACTCATAGGAGAAGAAATCAGAGTGACAGAGAGATGATCTTATCCCTGCTGCTTCTCTTTTCACTGCCCAATCACAGGCTGAGGCAGGTCAAGGACCACATGGGCTCAGAGGAAGTGGGTTGAATGATGTTGGCCATCAGACTGAGAACATCTAGTGGGGAAAGGGTATATTATATACAGAGTATTGAAGCAATGGCTGATTTTGTTATTCTGTCTTTCAATGGGCTATTTTTTTATGCACTTTAAGAAATGTAACCAAATAAATCTAATTTTTTATACACCCATCTCAGATATTTTCTGTAATCCATGTTTTGAAAAGTATTTTTTCTGATTTTGATCTTGTTTTGCTTTTTGCATTTGACAATACAGGCAGATTCTTCCAAAACAGTGTACCTCTCAGGACCCTTGTTCTTCCCTGGAAATGAGGGGCCCAGTTGATTGCTTGACTTTTTAAAGCACCAACTCCAGGCACACATTTTTTTTTAGTTTTGTAAAGTAGAGAATGGAAGAGATACAATTGCTGCATGGTTATTTATTTATTTATGTTGGCCTGCATATCAACTGGGGAGGTTTCTCTCTTACATCATGTTCGGACAGGGACTGATAGGAAGTCTCTCCAGTGGTGACACAGATTGCAACAAAATACATTTTTTAGTAAAGTGTGGAAAGGTTGGAAAGCCCATCAGGGTTACTGTCAGTGTCTTCCCGTTCTAGTGATAAACTGCTCCCCTCATTTCTTCTATTGCTGTCACAAGAACAGGAAGTGAGGTAAAATCACCATAACCAGGTCACATACAGCAATAACAGCTTGATAGGACCATTTACTCTTCACAAGCGTATTCAAAACTAAAAGGAAAAATAAGTTTTAGCTAGAGTTCAGATTTAATATAATTTAGGATGGAGTTGTGGTGCAACACATTATTTTCCTTCTCATATCTCTAGCAGCAAGTTTATTGTGCAAATAGAGACTTTTGGGAGATCCTCCACCTGAAAAACAAGCGGTACTTAAAGTGGTTATAAACCTAAAAACAAAAATAACACAGTATATTGAATCCCAACGATTATTGATGTTGTGTCTGCACTTGTTTTCTTTTTTTTTTTCAATACTTTTTTCCATTTATTTTCACCTAATGATCCTTCCAGTAAGTCTGTTATTTTCTACTTCCTTTAACAGACTAAGTTTTCCAGCAAAAGTGGCAGTTAGGCAGATGAGGCAAACCATATACCACTGACAGTGGTGATTACAATGATCAGCTTTTTTCCTCTATGTATAACCTTTATCGCAAAAGAAAAAAAAATGTTTTCAGGCCCTGCTTAAAAATATTCTATGGAGTTCAGCTTTAATTTGTTAATCAAATCCATCTAAATCAGCTGGTGCATCTAACACTACCTTCTCCCCATATTGACAATGCTGCTGTCCAAGGGTGTCTCTGTTGCACATCCATCCAGAATGTAGACACCCTTAAGCCTTGTACACACAGTGGGATGGTTGTATGAAAACGGTCAAACGACCGCTTGTTGCACGATCATCCGACCGTTAGTACGCACGATTAGAACAGCCGACGTACGGCGGTCGTACAACAGAAGTTGGATGAGCAAACTAGAAAACTTTGGTTGTACCAACAAGCGGTCGTACGACCATTGTACCGTGTGTACAGAGAAGTTAGTCCAACAAGTTTTACTGTGCAAAACACGCATGCTCAGAAGTCAGAGACGCCCGGAAGTGTCCATTCCTGTAAACCTACGTTCCTACTTCACAAATTACATGCACCTGAACTTCCTCTTTATACGTTCGTAATATCTCACTACGTTCGCCTTGGTTGTACGATTGCTTAGTGCATGTCAGTACGCGAGATACAACAGCCAACATACAATTTGGTCCATTCGGTCATACGACCGTCTCACACTGTGTACGAGGCTTAAGACAGGAAGTATGTTATTGCCTGGATCACAGGGTGAAAATAAATCATTAAAAAAGGCTTAAAAAGAAAATGAATGCAGCTACCACATCTAAGAATTGGTAAGCTGCAATATAATGCATTTTTGTTTTGGTGTTTATAACTGTTTGACCCAAAAAAGTGATATAGTTCAATTTCCATGTACCAAAATATGCATTATTTCACAGCAAAACACACAGATATGTCCATGGATGACTGTCATTTAATAGTAATGCTAATAAATGCCTTGTATTAAGAAGGAGGCTTTACTTAAAATCAAAATGAACAGTAATATAATAAAATTGATATTCAGTGATCTAGAGTCGGATATCTAAGTAAGTGAAGTTAAATGAACCCTAGAAATGACTGCTTAAAAAGGCTGCAATAGGAATGAAATTTCAGCTTAGCAGTTTAAAAACTATAAGGTGTCACTGCCCAAGTGTTGCTCATTATACACTGCATATTTGAAAAAAAAAGATATTGGTGCAAGAAGAAACAAAAAGAAAAGGAGATGTGGATTTTACAGGCTAAGATGGATAGTCAGCATTACCAAAGCAACGGATATATCATAAATAATATCATATAGCAGAAATCAGAGAAACAACTTTAAAAGGCAGGCATCTTAAGTCAAACTCTATCTTTTGTATTATTGGCATAAGTCCTTAAACATATATAGCTTTAAATGTGAATACCACTTGGTACAACATCCAGCTGCCTCCAACAGCTGTGTATTTCAGCCTGCCATAGATTTTGACAAGCTGATGGCAGTGATACCGAACGCTTTGCCTGTGCCTCCTGGCACCTGAAACCCTGGGATTTGGCACATGTGGACCAAAATGCTACTGTGGATGAGGTCAAAGACCCTTCCTGTAATTACAGTTTGCACATTGCTGCACTCTAGTGAAAGGTCAATGGTTAACCCACATCCCTAACATAAATGTATATGGACAAAAATTACCCCCCTTCGGGACTTTAATGGGAAAACAACTTATTCATAGCAACAAGAGAACCAAAGCACCCATAAAAAAAAAATGTATTGATCTGATTAAAATTTGTTTACAAGACCATAGGACAAAAAAGTCCATTGATCAATGATAGAAAAGAAAGTACATACTGAACCACAAAAAATAATACAAACGTGTGAAAAAAAAGTGTGAACATGGGACAAGGGAAACATTACATTATGAATAAAAACACATAAATGGCCACTCACACCGCCAAGTGGCGGGGGAGACCCAATGCCTTTCGAATACGATCTTCTTCAGGGGTAGGTGGCCAAGAATTTAAAATAAATCCTCGTATTATACAGAGGATCAGCTAATAGGGTATTAGTAAATTCACACAAATTTGGATGAGGTAATTGGGGATCTGCTTTAGCCCAGAAGGAGCGGTGTGCTATAGGGAGAAAATATTCCCTGGATTTACCATCAAAAACATAGTAATTCCAATGGGAGCTGACACCTTGGCAAATTAGAGGGCCGTGTGAGCAATATGTGCCCGTATCATATTAATCTGCAGTCTGTTACAGGGATTGTCTCCTGCATGTCACATATGGCGAAATATAGATTCTATTTGGATGTTGAGGACAACTGGGACCCAGAGGTAGTCATGAAAATAAATTAAACTATTGATCTATATATCATAAATAGGAAGGCCTGGTGAGAGTGAGAACCCAAGAGGCAGGGAATATCTCCTACTGTCCCCCAAAAGGAGAACTTAATCCAGGAGTGCTGCTCATAAGCAGGGATCTCTGTGGATCTTACATAGTTGCTCCAAACATAAGTCCCAGTGTCTAGTCCAGAGGAAGCCCTCTGGGACTTATGTTTGCCTCTTGGGTTCTCACTCTCACCAGACCTTCCTATTTATGATATATAGATCAATAGTTTAATGGTTCAGTATGTACTCTCTTTGCTATCATTGATCAATGGACTTTTTTTGTCCTATGGTCTTGTAAACAAATTTTAATCAGATCAATAAAAATAATTTTTTACTTTTGTTCTCTTGTCGCTATGAATGAGTTGGTTTCCCATTAAAGTCCCAAAGGGGGGTAATTTTTTTCCATATACTTCCTGTAATTACTGAGTGTAACAATGGGGGCCATATTTAGTACTTACAACCCTTGCAACCAATCAACAATTACCCATCTGACCTATTAACAGAACGCTTGAACAATACCAAGACTCTAGATGGATTTGGGTTGACTGATGGCCTACTTTCATGGTAATGCAGTAACTGTTTGCATTTCATTTTCAAAAAGCGGATGTGAGGTAGGTTATTTTTTTAACAACATATGCATTTTAACTCAAGAAATATGAAAATGATATTGGTTTCAAAATATACTATTATTCTGCAATTTAGGTCTTATGCAATTACCCTGTTGCAGAGATCTTGAGGTTTGGTAGAGAGGTTCTGCGGCATCTCCCTGCAGCGGGTCGATAGATTCAGGATTGCGGTTGCAGCCATGTGTGCAGCCTCCATGTCATGGGAATAGTCAAAGCTGCTTTTGCTACACGTACTGCTGGCGCTACTGCCTCCACCACAGCTCATATTGCTACTGCTGCTGCTGGGGGCATAACTGCTTGTTGTGCTGCTTGTCGGGCTCGAGTTCTTACAGTAACGTTTAGCTGCAGAGAGAAGTGGGCATTAATCAATAACTTCAAGACAATAGGAATTCTCTGCATTGCTTTCATACAGATAAAAATAACTTCTTTTTTAACTCTTTTATTGTATTCTAGAGATCTCCAATACCAAAGTGCTGAGAGATGGTAAAAAACAGATGCTTAAAGCAACTGCCCTTTAAATCCTGCACAAAAACCCTTGCGTTATACAAACTAAAGATATATATGTACAATCATTAAAGCATATGTCAAGGCAAAACATAAAAATGCATTTAGTACATTTCTGGACTACATGCACATTTCACCACAGTTATCCATTTCGACATGTTGCAAGTACAAAAAAAAATAACTACTGATGTGTCTAAAACATAGTAGGATCCTACCTTTCTCTTTGACAAGACAACACAGCACGCAACTCATAAAGGGTGTGATGGTCAAGTGTCCACAACCGTTTGGCTTTATAGTGTAATTCTGAACTCCCCACTTGTCATTGCATTGAGAAGGGACACACAACATTGGTTTTACAAGTAGGAGCTCTGCACCCTCCCTGCTATAAAGGTGAACCTTTTCTTATTTAGTCTGCAAAATCAAGTTTATGAAAAAGCCACTCGCTTTTCTCTAGTTAGTACATAGAGCGGTCCTAAACAGACAGCAAGTTTTTTCTGGAATCACTTTTGAAAACTGTCAGAGACAGTTCATTAGGTTGTAAGCTCTAATGAGCAGGGCTCTCTGATTCCTACTATATTGAATCGTATTGTAAGTATACTGTCTGCCCATGTTGTAATCTGTTGGTGCTATATAAATCCTGTATAATAATAATAATAATGGATATCCGCCTCTATAAATTGCAGCCCAGTGCCTCCCCACCAGATATGTTAGTTGCTTCACTGTATGACCACTGTAAAACACAGCAGCCCCAGAATGTTGGTGTTTATGTAGGACATGTCACTATATTCTGTTCTGTATCAGGATCTACTAATCTAGATAAAGATATTTGTAAAAGTGGTGTATCTAGAATATGGATGGGAGGGACATAAAACAAAGATTTATTCTTACAGGCTCTGGTCATGTAAATACAACATATCCTAAAAGAACTCTTAGATAGGAGATGACAGTCCCTTGATCTGACAGTTGTTAGTCAGATTGGATGTTCGGCTAATATCTTTGGGCACCACCGACCAGCTTATCTCAGACGGCAAACCTTATTTCCCCAAGATAACCCAGCAGTAGTAGTGACTGGTAGCTTCTTTTCTTGTCCACTACCTCTCCTTTATTTAGTTAGGTAGATATGTGTATTGAAAGGCAACCTCACAAAATATACAGACTCTTCATTTACAAAACCAGAGGCAATACCAATATTATAAAGTAAGCAGAAGACCTACCATCATATCCTTTTGGAGAGATATCCCTGGACTGTACCTTCGGTGCAATAGCCCTCTTCCCGTATGCATGGTTGTCATAACTGTTGTATTCAAACGTAGTCTTTGAATATTTCTCTAGTTCCTTGGCCAAGTTGGAGCGAGGTGTGGTTGTTGATACATTGTTCCTGTAACCATACTGAGGAATTTCTAATTGTTTTACAAAACACATGGGCCTAAAAGAAAAACATAATTATACATTTTATATTTAAAGAGCAATTGATTATTTTGTTAATTAAGATGGTCAGTCGATTGTTTTAATTGGCCTAGCATTCAGTCATCATGCTATTCGGAAAAATAATTTAATTTAATAATTTTCCTTTTTATAGCAATTAAAGGTAACGTATAGCCAAAGCTTTTAGGGCTAGACTTCTGCTATGGATCACAGGAGTGCAGTTAGTTTAGCTGTTGGCTGACGTCACAGAGCCAGTCCAGGGTCCGGCAGATACTTATCCATCATGCCATACCATCAGGGAGGCATGTGACAGCAGGACAACGACCCCAAACATACAGCCAATGTCATTAGGAACTATCTTCAGTGTAAAGAAGAATAAGGAATCCTGGAAATGATGGTTTGGCCCCCACAGAGCCCTGATCTCAACATCATTGAGTCTGTATAGGATTACATGAAGAGACAGAAGGATTTGAGGCAGCATACATCCACAGAAGATCTGTGGTTAGTTCTCCAAGATGTTTGTAACAACCTACCTGCCGAGTTCCTTCAAAAACTGTGTGCAAGTGTACCTAGAAGAATTGATGCTGTTTTGAAGGCAAAGGGTAGTCACACCAAATATTGATTTGATTTGGATTTCTCTTCTGTTCATTTACTTTCCATTTTGCTAATTGATAAAAATAAACTATTAACAGTTCTATTTCTGAAAGCATTCTTAATTTTAAGCATTTTTGCACACCTGCCTTAAAACTTTTGCACAGTAGTGTGTGTATGGACTTTGTGGAATTTATCTATTTTCCAGCTAATATCTTTGATCACACTATATTGCCATGCATCAGCTAACAGTTGAAATTAGGTTCGCAGTGGAAGTGCCATTTCTGATAAACTGGGGGAAAAGGCACTTACGTAGGCCTACTGGAAAGATTAGTGATGTTCGCTGATAATCCAAATTAAACAGGAGGTGAATGAATCTATAGAGCTCCAGGCTCTTGTTTTGTAGAGTCCACTCCAGAGGGACTGGGTGTTAGTCTCACGCCAATGCTCTAGGGGTTACCTGAACAGGAAGTAAAGGGGAAACTTTGCAGCAGACCCCTAAAAACTTGACACAGTGTGGAATTGTTTATCACACAAATAGTTTTGGCTGGAAAAAAAATTGCTTGAATCTTATCAAAATTTTGCCAGATTGTGTTTATAACTTACTAAACAAGCAATCTATTGCAGATATAAAATAATAGACAATAGGAATGTGAAAAAAGAATATACATACATATTTTTCCCCCACCTTAAAACACGATCTGATGCTTGGTTGGATTTTGATGCATCACAACCTTGATGTTTCTCTTGAGCTTTTGCTAGTTTCTCAGCTGCAGCTATAGGACATCCTGAAAGACTGCAATAAAAAAAGATTACATGAATTTTCACAAAGGCAAAGGGAAAAGTGCAGTAATCAAACTCACCCACCTGAATGCCACTTTTCTGTCAGTGCTGCATCATCTCAGACCATAAATTATTGTACATCGATATAGGTATTATTTGCTCCTTGTACATGCATATAAATATCCACTTATCCCAAGACCCATAGTTATCTAGAAGTCTAATAGACCCTTACTCACCATATTTCTTGGATATTGCTTGTTACAGTAAAAAAGACTACCTGGGTAGGTTATTCAAATTAAATGCCAAGTAGTCTTATTTTTCATGAGAACACATTTTAAATTTGTATTAAAATCAAGTTTATATGCATTCATCATAGTACTGAAAGCTACCAGAGAAAGAAAAAAATATTCCTCCTCCCACTGAACAACATACCAAATACTATTGCCTTCTTTTGTCACTTCCTGCCTCCAGTGTATGCAGAAAGCCCTGGCAGCTTTCTCCAGTGTTCCCAGCATACACAGAGGGTATATGGCATTGTGGCATCATGTATTTAGCTTCTGATTTCTGCATCAGATCAGTCATTGAAGACAGTGAATCACTCTCTGCTGTACACCAGAATCCGCCTTTTTGATTTTTCACACTGTAAGACCATGGGGATTGATTTACTAAAACTGGAGAGTGCAAAATCAGGTGCAGCTCAGCATAGAAACCAATCAGCTTCCAAGTTTTTGGTTAAGCTTAATTGAACAAGCAGAACTTAGAAGCAGATTGACTACCATGCAAAGCTGCACCAGATTTTGCACTCTCCAGCTTTAGTAAATTAACCCCCGTGTGTTCTATTTGCAATGACAGGCAATTGATGACAGTACCTTAGTCCTAACACTTGCAAATTCTGACATGCAGTCAGCTGAAGAGAGGTGGTACTATTTAGTAAGGTCATTCACAAATCATTGATTTGGTCACAGAAGTCTAAAATTCAAATCAAATCTATTTTCAAAAGTATTGTTACATATGCATGGACATCTGAGCACTAACGGGAGAAGAGATCAAAAGGCTACATAGGTGGAAAAGGAAAGTTTTTAATTAATATTAAATTAATATTTTGGAGAGAATAGGTAGAGACTGGGACATGAGGACAAATAATAAAAAAAAGACCAAAGAAGAAATAAGTGGATTAGTGATGTAGATGAGGCCCTAAGAGGAAAGAAAATATATATATACAGTATCTCACAAAAGTGAGTACACCCCTCACATTTTTGTAAATATTTTATTATATCTTTTCATGTGACAACACTGAAGAAATTACACTTTGCTACAATGTAAAGCAGTGAATGTACAGATTGTATAACAGTGTCAATGTGCTGTCCCCTCAAAATAACTCAACACACAGCCATTAATGTCTAAAGCACTGGCAACAAAAGTGAGTACACTGCTAAGTAAAAAATGTCCAAATTGGGCCCAATTAGCCATTTTCCCTCCCTGGTGTCATGTGACTCGTTAGTGTTACAAGGTCTCAGGTGTGAATGGGGAGCAGGTGTGTTAAATTTGGTGTTATCGCTCTCACTCTCTCATACTGATCACTGGAAGTTCAACATGGCATCTCATCACAAAGAACTCTCTGAGAATCTGAAAAATTGTTGCTCCACATAAAGATGTCATAGGCAATAAGAAGATTTCCAAGACCCTAAAACTGAGCTGCAGCACGGTGGCCAAGACCATACAGCAGTTTAACAGGAGAGATTCCACTCAGAACAGGCCTTGCCATGGTTGACCAAAGAAGTTGAGTGCACATGCTCAGTGTTATATCCAGAGGTTGTCTTTGGGAAATAGACATATGCGTTCTGCCAGCATTGCTGCAGAGGTTGAAGGGGATGGGGGGGTCAGTCTGTCAGTGCTCAGACCATACACCGCACATTGCTTCAAATTGGTCTGCATGGCTGTAGTCCCAGAAGGAAGCCTCTTCTAAAGATGATGCACAAGAAAGCCCACAAACAGTTTGCTTAAGACAAATAGACATGGATTATTGGAACCATGTCCTGTGGCCTGATGAGACCCAGATAAACTTATTTGGTTCAGATGGTGTCAAGCATGTGTGGCAGCAACCAGGTGAGGAGTACAAAGACAAGTGTGTCTTGCCTACAGTCAAGCATGGTGGTGGGACTGTCATGGTCTGGGGCTACATGAGTGCTGCCGGCACTGGGGAGCTACAGTTCATTGAGGGAACCATGAATGCCAGCATGTACTGTGACATACTGAAGCAGAGCATGATCCCCTCTCTTCGGAGACTGGGTCGCAGGGCAGTATTCCAACATGATAATGATTCCAAACACACCTCCAAGATGACCACTGCTTTGCTAAAGAAGCTGAGAGTAAAGGTGATGGACTAGCCAAGTATATCTCCAGACCAAAACCCTATTGAGCATCTGTGGGGCATCCTCAAACGGAAGGTGGAGGAGCACAAGGTTTCTAACATCCACCAGCTCTGTGATGTCGTCATGGAGGTGTGGAAGAGGACTCCAGTGGCAACCTGTGGAGCTCTGGTGAACTCCATGCCCAAGAAGGTTAAAACAGTGCTGGAAAATAATGGTGGCCACACAAAATATTGACACTTTGGGCCCAATTTGGACATTTTCACTTAGGGGTGTACTCACTTTTGTTGCCAGCGGTTTAGACATTAATGGCTGTGTGTTGAGTTATTTTGAGGAGACAGCATTTACACTGTTATACAAGCTGTACACTCACTACTTTACATTGTAGCAAGGTAACATTTCTTCTGTGTTCTCACATGAAAAGATAGGATAAAATATTTCCAAAAATGTGAGGGGTGTACTCACTTTTGTGAGATACTGTATATATAAAAAGTTGTAAAAATTATAACACAAAAAAATCAGGATTTTAGATTTTCAAAAGCTACAAAATAGAGACAAGGATTCTGCAAAACATATTATATCTTAAAAAATTGTTTGACTTTGCCACATTCCAAACATATTCTCTTGATAAGAAAAATATACATATATTACAGCCTGCGTGAAGGGCAACAGTCAGGAAAAAGTTTTCGTTTTGTGCCAGAAAAATCCCTAGATCACACATTTTTTGATCTTGTTATATGACAAAGTGAAAGTTTTCAGTAGTTGAAGAAAGCCTAGTAAGCAGCAGCTGTCATCTGTGTAATTCTAGGGGGACAGGCAGAAAGTGCTGCAGTAGTAGAAGTGGCCGTCTGTAGCAGTTCCAGAGATGCTGTGCCTACCTTCTGTGAGAGTTCCTGTTACTGTTTACATGGCCTCTCCCGGTGCAACCTGGTGTAGGGCACTTTAGAACATTTTCATGCATGGCGAGAACTTGGCAGAGAAAGAAAGCAAACAAAAACAGGGAGATCACTAAAAGGAATACATTAAAACTTCCAACAATTCATCTTTAGAGCAGTTTTATTCACTACTGATCACTTAATATTTTTCATAAAAAAGTATAAAGGTAATTGTTGAACATATGTAGAGCCAAAACAGGTAAGAGAGAGAGAGATCGATCAAGAGAGAGAGAGACAGAAGGGGAGAGAGAGTGAAAGACTCACCTGCAAATAGTTATCATTTACACTTAAAGTGTTACTAAACCCACAACAGTATAATCAGTATGTATATGCAGTAAAGCATGCTTGTTATACTCACTAAGAACCTAAGGGGTTAATCCCCTGCATTGATCCTTTCTACTCTGATCACCCCCTTCTTCCACAGACCCCAATCCATCTGCTGATAGTACATAGCCTTGGGAGCACTCTGCACATGTTTAGTTTAGTGTGCATTGCTATAGAGTTTTTTATTTTTGGGAGAGTGCATGTGATCAGCACAGGGCCAATCAGCACTGTCCAGACAGAGGGTAAGGTGTTCTGCAGCCTCATAAGACAGTCAGAGTTGAATGAAAACTCCTTCAGTCTTTAACCAGACACTGATAAAAGTCACAAGACTGCTATATACTGCTAATGATAAAAGGTATTTAGCAGTATATATTTACGAAAATATTTGCATTTCCATGTTCTGTGTACCGTGAGAAATCAGATATAGTAAATGCAGGGTCCTGGGTTTAGTAACACTTTAAATTCAGTAAAATAACTATATGAATCATTATTTCATGAATTCGACTTTTACAGTGAAATTCAATCAAATATCACAAATGTATTTAGTCCTGTGAGAGGCATAGTGATAAGAGCATATGCTACAATTAGCAGCGATGCAATGACTACACAAATAAAAAAGGCACAGGTAGTGCAAGAACACATTTATGTTCCTCTTTATCAACACTCAAAAAGTGTTAGCTATTTATTAAGTCTACTTTTACTCTCTGCAATCTTTTTAAAAATAATTGTAAAGCCAAAACTTCATTTTTTTAGTTTGGAAAGAGTGGTTATGGGTTAGAACTTGTCATGTTGTCATTGTTGTCTGTGCCCCTGCTAGAGTTGCCACCTCATCCCTTTAAAACCGAACACATATTAATTATACAGGTTCTATGGCTGATTAAGGTGGGAATTAAACTCACTTGGTGCCTTATCTGCATTAAATTAGCCCCGGAACATGTGTAATTCATATGTGTTTGGGTTTAAAGGGACAAGGTAGCAACCCTAGCCCCTGCTAGGACATACACTGTCTCTATTTGTCCCAGTGACCATTAGAATAGAGAGAAAATCTTCCAGTGTGGACAGCATCTGTTTCACTGTGAACAAAGTTTCAGTGTGAATCACTTCCCCCAACGCTCAAGCATGGTGGGACTCCAGAAAAGCCACATGCAGTATTTGTTGGCATGAAATACTCTCCAATGTGTTGATGTTTTTAGGAGAGAAATTCATGCTGAAGCCCATGCTGAGCTAATCTCTGGTTTCTCAGCTCAGCATGCAGAATAGACAATGCATTATTCAATTATCAAAATTGCAGTGTCTAAAAAACAGTCATCTAACTTTGTCCTTATTGAAAAGTGTATAAAAAGGCATGTTTAGGAAGTTACATACTGTATATGTGAGTGTTTGTGTGATTCTCTGTGTGCCACCACATTCATACTATAGCAATAATTACACTTTAAAAATGCAAACCATTGTCAGTGCATAAAGGCACCATGAGAACAGTCCTATTCAAGAACCTTAAAAAAAAAAATGTTACTATCTCTGTGGAATCCTAAAATATATTAATGTTGCAAAAGTATAGTTATTTCTGGAATAGAGTTGAAACCTAGAGCCTAATACACACCACTAGTTTTTGTTTTTGTTCAACCCAGCAGGTTGAATGGAAAAAAAAATGACAGCTCCGGTCGGAGCCGTTGTACTAACAATCCAATGTTAGTACATCGCTCTCCCCTGCAATTTTATTGTTTTCTGACAGGGGGACACCCCTGCCCCCGAACACTCCGGTCAGCGCTCTCAGCCAGCGCTGATCAGGAGCTGGTCGGCATGCTGTCAGACTGGCTGCCATGCACACAGGTCGAATCTCTGCAAGTTTTTTATTGAACCAGCCAATGTCGCCCAACGTTCAGCCTGTGTACAGGTGGTCCCCGGGTTACAAACAAGATAGGGACTGTAGGTTTGTTCTTAAGTTGAATTTGTTTGTAAGTCGGAACAGGTACATTTTTTAACCACCTCAGGTCCGCCCACCATCAAATGACGGCGGGGCGGAACTGCTATTGTTCCGGGTGGACGTCATATGACGTCCTCCCTTTAAGTCGGGATTGCGCGCGATCGGGCGCGCATCCCGGCTCTGTCGGTGTCGGGGCGTCCCCAGGACACACCGCTTCACCGACAGGGGTGAACAGCCATGGCTGTTCACCACGTGATCGGCTGTGACGAAGTCACGGCTGATCACAAATGGCACGTCCGTCGTTCGCACGGCGCATGCGCGCGATCGGGAGCGCCGCTGTGCCTGTGCGCGTCCGTGTCGCCGCGAGGGCTAGCGCGCGTACGCGGCACGCTTGCTGCCTGCACGGTAAACACTAGTCGGCACTGAAGCAGTGTCGGCTAGTGCACCACTTGTCGGTACCGACAAGTGGGGACAGCCACTTCGCCACACAGGACCCCTGCGGGGCTGTGGCTGTCTCGGCCCTACGCGCGGGCTAGCGCGCGTTAGGGCTGAATTTCCCTCCTGCAGTATACTGCAGGTGGGCCTTGTTATCGTCAAGGCGGGGCGGCAGTAAACTACCACCCGCCTGGACTCCACCAATTTTTTACATGGACAAGGCTGAATGTTTGTTTAAGTTGAATTCTTGTTTGGATGTCAGGGATAGAACAAACATTGGGCCCCTGGTGGACATGTGT
>BLSH010153293.1:169456-179867 GCA_018402905.1 Glandirana rugosa
GGTACTAACCGGGAGGGTTAGTACACTACCGACACAGGTTAGTGTCGGCAGTGTTACATTTGTCTCTGTGCACAGAGACACAGTCAAGAAGGGGGCGGTTCGAGTCACTCTCGAGTCACGTCCCCCCCCCCTCGACGTCGATACACTGTCCGAGAGACATACTTTTACTAAAATATGTCTCTCGAGAGTGTCTAGTGGGGGGTGTGTCACGTGGTTCGTGGTGACTATGGGGACAGAGGTATGTACAGTCACAGGGGTATTTTGTCAGGGGTTTTGTAGACATACAGGGGGTAGTGTAGACAGTGTCAGGGGTTTTGTAGACAGACCAGGGGTATCAGTGGTGCTTGGTGCACTGTGTGGGGGGTGATCTGTGAGAGCTCTCTGTATAAAATCATTTTCATACAGAGAGCCTGTCACATAGCTGCAGCTCCCCCCCCCCTGCACTGAGCTCTCACTGAGCTTGGCGGGGGAAGAACTGACACAGAGACACGTGTCTCTGTTTACATTGTGACGGCTGTGATTGGACACAGCCATCACATGATTGGGAGGGCCAATCATGGTGCCCATGTCCCGATCTGTGCTCGGCTGGATACTGTGATCATAATGATCACATGATCGAGCCACAGCACACCGCGTGGCCGCGTGGCCGCGCTGCGAGCACCCGTTCTGAAGGACGTACATGAATGTCCAGTCAGAACGGTGAGGCTCCCACCCGGCCGTATATATACATTGGCCGGGTGGGAGGTGGTTAAAGTCTATGGGGACAAAAACGCTTGTAATCTGCCAAAAAGAAGCTCATGTACTTTTTTGAGTGACAGGCATTTTGCTTCAGGTGACAGAACACTCATATGTGAACAGTGGCCCTTAAAATGAATGGGACTTAGATTTAAGTGTGTTTATTTAGATTTTACTCCACATTTACTTTCAGACCAAGTTGTGCAGTTTCCCCACAAATAGAGATTTCTTTTGGTGGTATTTGATCACCTCTACATCACTGCTGATCACCGCTATAAACAAAAAAATCTGTGATTTTTATCAGGACTGCATTACTGTAGCGGACATGTCAGACATTTTTGACACTTTTTTGGGACCATTGACATTAATACACCTATCAGAGCTAAAAACAACCACTGATTACTGTATAAATGTCATTGGCAATGAAGTGGTTAACCTGCAGGGGGTAATATAGGGGTTAACTGTGTTCTCTAGGTGTGTTCTAACTGTGTGGGGGCTGGGAACCGGTTAACCTCTTCCTGACCATGTAACATATATATGCTGTGGAAGGAAAAAGTGGGCTTTAACAATCTGCTCAGCCCCCACACATATACATATATGGCGGCCTGAGGTTGTGTGCTAAGAGTGCGTTCACTGCATATTCCTAGCACACTGATCATCTGACAGAGCTGTCTCCAACAGCTAATGATCATTGCTTCTGATCAGGAGTAAACAGGATTTTTTTTACTTTCACCTATAATTCTACTTTAACGATTACTGAGCTTGCCTATGGAAATACCTCACAATTGCCCTTGTCCTCTTCCTACTATGAATCTCAATGAGATTCAATCATACTGGGGCTATAAGTCTCACTTTGTGTTAGCTGAAAGACTTTACCAGTTTGTTAAGGAAAGGACAGAGATTTACATTAGTGGCAAATAAAAAGCTCAAAATGTCCTGATGAGTGCACCACCAATTAAAAAAGCATAGTAAAGAAAAGCCTGATACCCAAGAACACATGCCTCTATGCCCAGCATATAGCTGGTGGAAGAAGACTATAGCAAAAGATCTAGCACCCAGTGAATGGTTGATATAAGCAAGCATTCCTCAGACATGAAACAGTCAAATCCAGGTCAAAACTTAAAACTGGAGAATTGATTTGCTCATCTCTACTTACAAATGTGATTGCAGTAAACTATTCTGTTCCTGTTTTCTTAATAAAGATTCAGATTTAAGAAAGATGATGGAAAGTCAATCCATTTGAGGGGGGAAGGGGATATTATTATAATTAATATCTCATATCCATGAGTTCATATAAAATCACTGACCAACGAGAATTTGGAGCAATTTGTATTCATCTCAGACAGGACACAGTAATTCAGACATGTGAGTGGGAAGTGGCTCATTACAATGCATGGCTCCCCTGCCGACTCAGAGCCTAGTCTCATCAGTCTTGTGGATAATAAAAAAAGAACCAGAAGTGTTAAATTTCACAGTTCCTTTCAGGCTTCACTCTCTTCATTCTGTGCAGGTACAAAGGCTTGGCATTCTGCACATACTGCATAAAAGCACAAGGCCACCTGCACCAAGAGTGGGCTCATTAAAAACACTTTCCTTTTTCTCTACGGAATCTTCTTATCGACCTGTTAGGAAAAACATATTTTGTGATGGTACATTAAAAAAAGCATCCTACTTTATTTAGACCTCTACTAGTACTGGATTTTTATGTAATTTCTACAGTGGATTTTGTTCAAATGGGTGTGTAATTCCATGGAAAACTATGAGTAATGGACAATGACAAAAAATTGCTGTAAAGTATAGCATTACAAAATCAAGGTACTGTATTCTTATTAGAGAAAATGTTTTGAAGTATTTGCAACTAATTGCATAGTCTTACATACCTGGGCCCAAGTAGAAAGCAAAGCCAGGGTTCCAGAGATTTGATCCAATACCCACTGCTCCAGACTTAAAGTGGATGTAAATCCCCCCCAAAAAATGACTAACACTAGCTTGTACAGGAGAGGATGTCATGTCATCTGTGCCCAGTCTTGCCATGAAGAGTTAATCTAACTCTGAGTAATCCTCTTATCTTTTCTCAGTAAGGAAAAAAATGACTACTTGCTAAAAAGAAGCCGTTTCTTTCCCGTACTGTGTGAGTGACAGATCATTTCCTTATCTTATGCACGGAGCAGAGGAAGCTTCACACCCCCCCCCCCTCCAGCTGTCCCAGGATTGGCTGCTCCACACCTCAGCATGATTGGGCATGCTGAAGTCATGCAGTGTCTTTTCTCTGTTTTGAAAGGATGTTTCTCAAAACTCAGGAATAGCAAAGTAGGACAGTGTAGAGGTGGGTGGGGAGTCTTGTGACATCACAACTCCACCCACCAAGCTCCAGCAAAGAGACCAACCCACTGATTCCAGAGTTTTGTGGGGATGCTACTGCTGAAGGGGGTGACATTTGCAAGGTAGGGATACATGCAGAAGGGTTGCATGCATACATAAATAATTATACTGTGCCATTAGCTTATACTGGATGAGTGGTGAATTTACATCCACTAACATTTCTAACCATAAATATCCTACAACTAACATACCCAACCCATTAAATCCTGTATAAAAATCAAATCATGCATAACTGTTTCTCTGCAATGAACCCCCTTAACTCCATAAGACCTTTTATTAGATACAGGCAAGAAGTTATATGCAAATGTGTACTTTTCCTGTAAAAATAGCAATTGGTCAAGTTCCTTCCCTCCTCTTCAACTGCTTTTTAAAGTGCATGTCAAAAAGGACATGTACAAAGGCAAAAAAAAGTTAAAAATATACAGCAAGGAGGGGTTCTCCTTTAATGTGACTTCTAGGGCAACATGGGAAAAACACAAATCCTTTAACATACATGGTTGGGAGATTCCTTTACACTGTATGTGGTGCTATGGAACAGTCCAACTTACACGGACAGCGCCACTGATGTGACATTCTCTCATGACATATTGTACATGTGTAATTCATATTTTACCTTTTATATTTAGCTCTGTGTAAATACAGCAGCAGCAGCACACCAAGCTGATTCATTCCAACTTGAAAAAAGTAGTTTTCGCTGTGACACCAGATTTTTCTTTCAGTGGTAATAGGTCAGAATTGAAGAACAGATCTAAAAGCTATTGGAAAGTTCACGCTAAAAAAAGAAGCCCTCACCATCATACAGATTGGCCACTGACACAAAAGTTTAATAATATAGTTTGTGAACTTCTTCTTCACAGTACCACCCTGCATTGTCTTAAAAGTTTAATAAGATGTCAAACAAGAGTACACAATAGTACACAAGAACACTTCAAAACAATAACCCCACATTTGTCTAACCCACCCATCCCTGTATCTCTAAAATATATGTTTGATAGAAACTTGCTATCTGCAGGATGGTATGAATGTACTCGAATAAGCAGCAAATTGAAAGAGCTGGTAAAAGTACCAGCCATTCAGGGAAACACATGGCCAATGCACTACAGGGACAGCACCTCAATGAGTGAAGTCTGCAGCAAAATGCATGCACTCCTTCTTCCTAAAGGGTGAATAGCAGCCATTTTTTTGGGAGTGCTGCTGTTGCACTCTTTTACTTCTCCTCTTCCAACACTTAAAGGCTTCATATCAGCCAATTGTCTGGATTACTAATGTGGCCTTTTACCCCTTCTCCTCCTCTAGGGAAAATATTGGCCATGTTAATGGTCCTGCCGATGCTCCCTTTTTTTCCTCATCCAATTCATGGCCACTAACTGGATATTTGTCTGGACTTCTAATGCAGCCTTTTCCTCCTCCTGCTCAAGGGTGCATAGCAGCCATTTTTTTTAAATTGGACTGCCAATGGTTTTTTTGTGGCCTATGCTAGATCACACTGGAAGGTACCCACCCACCATTATTTTGATCAGAAGATCTTTGGTCAGCACGATTTTTCTGCACAGAAGGCCATCCTAGCAATCTACCATTTCAGGAGGAAAGGGAGCATGAAAGGCTGTGCCCTGCCTCCTCCTCATAGACTGCCTGATGGAACATCACTCTGCTGTGCAGTAGTATGTCTCCTCATCAATCCTGTTTAGTCCATACCTGCCATATGCCACCAGCTAGTTAGGTCACAGAGAGTATGAAAACTGGCAGCTTGTGTTGTAAGTTATTACTACTGGAAAAAAGCTCTTTCATTCACAAAAGCACAAGAGGACAACAGCATGCACCAATTACTACATTTCTCTGAGTCTAGTGTAGTAGCTGGTGTGTTGTTGTCAGCTTGTGTTTTTGTGAATGAAAGCCCTTTTCTCCAGCTACAATCTTTCACCACAGACGCTGACAGTTTCCACTCTCTATCTGCTCTGAATAGCAGCCAGTAGGTTTGGATTATGTGTACTTAACAGGAGAAAATAAAAGACACAGTGCTGCAGAATGGAGATGGGACAGAGCTCAGTGCTGGCTGTGCACACCATTTTGCTATCAAAAGAACAATCAATAAAGAGTTTACATATACTTTAACAGACAAGTGCCTACATTATTTTGTCTCTATGCAATAAGCAGCAGTTCCTAAGCTTTCCATATTGTCAATATGGCTCCTGTGAACCCTGCCTTATATAGTGAGGAGCTGGCATATAACAAAGCCCCCATCGTTGCCCATTCTAAGTCACCTGAATGTCCTTCATTGCTCCTCTCTCCCAGTGAAAACTAACCACACCCCGCTTGACAAATGTCTACTAGAGAGAACATTTACACACCTGTGTATAATATCCTCATGACAGAATTTAAAATATGTAAAGTGAACATATACATACATTCAAAAATACATGCCACTTTTTTTTCTGCTCTTTTCAGCCTGTTTGCAATTACAACCCCTGTTCCTTTCTAATCAAGGTATTTTCATATTGGGTAAACAATTTTTTAATGAATGGCAGAAGATCCGATCATCCAGTGATATTTGTCAGGAACATCAGTGACAGAATAGTTTTTAGTTCCGCTCACATTATGAATGGGTCACAGTGTTCCCTGCTGAAATGTCTGAATACTTATGTCATAGAAACAACAGCAGTAAGTTATTGGTTGAGATGTTGTCGTGATGGTATAATGGAACAAAGAATACTCATCTCTGGAGTCCTAAAGCTCATGAGTTATTTCACTTACTATTAAACATGGTTGAACTACACTATATAGCCAAATTTGTGGACACCTTTGAGGAAGGCCATTTTCTGTTCAAGCAAACCTATGTATTTGTGCACAAAGCAATGTCCATAAAGGCATGTTTTTGATCAGTTTGGCATGGAAGAAGTTGAGTGGGTTGTACCCACGAGTTTGGTGCGGGTTAGCTGTGCTTTTCCATTAACTTCTATCATCTCCCACAGTTTTAGTGCACCTTCAAAAAGCACACCAAAACCACAGGAAATAATATAAGTCATTGGAAAAGTGCAACTAACCTGCAACAAACCCACGTGTATACTGCACTTCATCCGAGGTGTGGTCAAACCGTACCACATCAGTGTGAAAGAGGCCTACCAAACACCTTTGAGATGAATTGAAAAGCTGATTATGAAACATATTTTTGTCTAGCTTCAGTACCTGACATCACATGGTGTCTTTCGGCTGAATGAATACAAATTACTACAGTCACCTTCTAAAATCAAGTCTCCAACTCCCTTTGCAGCTATACCAGCTTCCAGGAGACCGGAGGGGGGCTCATACATTAGTGCTCCTTGTTTTGGAATTGGATGTCCAGCAAGCCTATAGTGGTGTGTTGGTCAGGCGTCCACAAACTTTTGCCCATATAATGTCTTAGTTCTGGGTCAATCCTGTAATTCAGATAGCCTCTTTATTGTATTTGTTCTAATAATGTTTCTATCATGTCAAAGATTGTACAAACATAACTATGTTCAAAAACAGAGATGTACAATTGCAGCACTTGAGACCATACAGATCATATAATTAAAATTCACACTCAGAGGCCATATTAGCAACTTTGAAAAAGATGGGGCTCTAGGCTGGTTGGGAAGGGGTACCCTCCTTAGGACATTAAGTCATTAAAAGACTGTATGTGGTAAAAAGATGGGAGAATACAGTGCAGATGATGGATAAGTGGGGAATGAGAGACGAGTGAGTGAAGAGGGAGTAAGATAATGGAACTACAGTAAAATATGAGATATGCTGTAGTGAGTGGGGGCAGTCTGGAGGGGGGTGCTTTATATTAGATACATATTGTACGTATTTATATATGTCTATGTAAACTAAGAAAATTGAATAAAGATGAATTAAAAAAAACTCACACTCAATAAAATAAAAAAAGATGTTTATGTACATAAACATTTGAGGATAGATAAAAGGATGTTTAATCTGAAATTTCATAAAGGGCTCTTTACAGTTAGAATAGCAAAAATGTGTAACCCTAGATAGTGGTATTAGCTAGAAGTGTTAACAGATTCAAAAAAAAATCTTGAGATCTACCTCAACTATATATGTACAGGGCTTTGTATATTCTAAGAAAACTCAAACTGGCATACCCAAGGACACACACACACAGATACACACGTTCAACTAGACAGTCCTGTGCCCTTTTCCAACCTTATCTATTATGAATCCATGTAACTATATTACATCAGTAAAACATGTACTGTACTTTAATACAATACAATTCAATACATAATGCGCTGATTCCCTATCATTATACTGAAACAATAGAGGTGACCCATGTAGACACCTTTAAATGTGGCCTATAATCTTACTGCAAATATATTAATAATCAGCAAATGTTGATTTTGCCCAGTGGTATGAAACAATGGCAAACTATTGAAGTGATTTATCTACTGTAAACGTAGAGCTTTTTATATTGGTAAACTAAAGAGATCATTTTGGAATGAAAACCTCCAAACACTAAAACATTTTGCACGACTGTATAATAATCAAGAGGAGTGGGTGACTTTTGCAGCTTTGGAAAGAATTTACCCAGGTCCCAGGGGAATGGATTTTGATATAAAAAAAACTCTTTAAGTTGGAACAAAGTGGATTTACCAGTTCAAATCATCCGTGAACCCAGGTTTCAATTAACATTTTGTGTCACTTTTATGAAAGAACAGCATTCAACTAATACATACTGCAGTAGCCATTCTCAGTCTATCTCTTTATGAATATTGTTGAACAATGCCATTTATATGCGCCTCACTATTAATGTTTTATTACAAAGTGAGCCCCCTATATGTAAATCTCTATTGTCATTCTTTACTGTCCACCTTGTGTTTGGATGTTTCTATTTTTTGTTTATTTTCATTTTCTTATTATGTGTTTATTATGGCACTTTTTGCAAGTTTGAGAAGACACATTGTGTTTTTTTTGTACACAAAAAGGATATGCTTTACATCTGTGCTGTCCCTATGCTGGGTGTATGAATGGCAACCTCAGCCTGGACTTAGGCCAGGCCACGCCTCCAACGCATTTCCCTCCGCCACTCGGAGCTTAGTTTAAAGACTAGTTTTAGTCTTAGACTGAGCTCCGAGGGGTGGATTTAAACACGTTTAGGGGCCTGGCCTGGTCAGAGTCCAGGCTGAGGTTGCCATTCATACACCCAGCATAGAGACAGCGTGGATGTGCAGCTCCAGGGAGTCCTTTCTTTACTGTCAGTGATTGCAGGAGCTGGGACGAGCTCCCTCTCCTGTCAGCACTCCCAGCGGCCGATGTTTAGGATTCACACCACATTCCAGTCAGCTTGAGCGGCACACAAAGCAGTCCAGGGTCGCAATATATATGCTTAACATATGTTTATGGCACAATGAAAACTGACTACAATCATATGGGAATTGCTGATTACTTTGGTCCTGAAGAAGTGAACCCTGTCTGTGAAGTGTGTCACCATTGTCTTGTGCAAATTTTGGAATTGTTAATTAAAATCTAAAATGCGAGCTGACAATGTCAGTGATTGTATATTGTATGTTGATGCACGCAAACTCCTATTTCTGTTTTATTGTGTGTGGATGGTTGTCCATATGTCTTTTAGAAGTGACACTGAGGTTGATTTGCTAAATTTGGAGAGTGCAAAGTCTGGTGCAGCTCCGCATAGAAAACCAATCAGCATCCATTCTTTTGTCAAAGCTTAATTGAACAAGTAAGAGCCGGTTCACACTGGAGCGGCGCGACTTGCAGGGAGAAGCAAGTCGCCCTGCTCGAGGTGAGCAAGGAGACTTCTATCCATAGAAAATAGCGCAGGAACCTTTTTCTAAGTCGGAGCAACCTGAGTCGCTCCTATTACAATGGTTCCATTGCACTGCATGGAGACGACTTGTCAGGCGACTCAGGTCGCCTGACAAGTCGCCTCAGTGTGAACCGGCTCTTAAAGATAGAAACTGATTGGCTACCATGCACAGCTGCACCAGATTTTGCACTCTCCCACTTTAGTAAACCAACCCCACAGTAAGTAAACATGTATGGCTTTTAAAAAATGATGTGCAAGATCTCAAGTGCTGAAAATGAAAGTTCCACTCAAATATATAGAATTTGTAAAAACAAATGTCAGAACCTGATGAGAACATTAAACATAGCAAAATATATAACATTCGCTCTTGAAGGTGTTGTAAAAGCAGAAGGTTTTTTTTATCTTAATGCATTCTATGCATTAAGATAAAAAAAAACCTTCAGTGTGCAGCAGCCTTCCCAGCTCCCCCTAAATACTTACCTGAGCCCCATCTCTCTCCAGCATTGTCCACGAATGTCTAAGCTGCTCGGGACACTCCTCCTGATTGGCTGAGACACAGCAGTGGCACTATTGGCTCCTGCAGCTGTCAATCAAAGTCAGCCAATCAGGGGAGAGAGGGGACGGGGCCGGGTCAGGGCTCTGTGTCTGAATGGATACACAGAGCTCAGATTCAGCTTGGGTCTCCCCATAGAAAGCTGCTGGCTGAGGGGGCATTCAACAGGAGGGAGGGGCCAGGAGCAGCAAAGTGGGACCCAAAAAAGGAGGATCTGGGCTGCTCTGAGCAAAACCAACTGCACGTATAACGTGTTTGTTATTTAAAAAAAAAAACGAGACTTTACAATCACTTTAACCTCCCTGGCGGTATGATTCTGTCTGGAATTTTGTACCAAAAGCGGTACAATTATTTTGCATGAAAATTTGGCGTTTTATATTGTAGGCCTGTAATTCTTAGGAATAACTCACTTAAATCTGTCCAAACAAGAGTCTAGTAGACATCCCGGGTATGAAAAAGTTTGAAAAATGAAATCATAAAATATAATAAATAACTAAAAATAATTATCAAAAATAATAATATAATAGTAATAAAATGTATGCAATAATGTAATCAAACCAAAAACGCAGAAATTTGCTCAGTTGCAGAATTGTCGCTATCGTCACTTTCAGTTGCTGATGATAGATTTCCCCAAAAATCAGTATCACTCAATTCTGCAAATCATTCTTATTTACTATCGCTGTTTTCTAGCTGATCAAAAACCACTTTTGACGCAAAGGGACACTTTTTGGTTGCTATGGACATTCTCATGTTTCCAGGCAGAAAGAATGACATTTATTATATAAAAGTGCATGCAGGGCTCTGGGCAAACCACTAGGGACAAAGGGGGTGTGAAATGTTTTCATACAGTAATGTAATCTATAAGATTACAGTGTACTGTACGTACTGTGTGTGTTTAACTTTTTGAATTTCCCGCCGGTCTCCGTCCCCGTGCGACGCGA
>BLSH010153293.1:182857-193728 GCA_018402905.1 Glandirana rugosa
CCACGTTTTAGACCACGTTGAGGTCTATCTTTGGTTTGTTGAAGGTCCAAAATAACCAATTCGAAATAACTCGTTCGACTTCAATCTTCGACTAACCGATGGTACGTGTCGACGTGGTCTAAGACTCACGAGGTCAAAATCATTTAGATGGGGATATTGAAAGTGTGTTTGATTTATTATATGTGACTAAACCCAATAAAATTGGTTTCTTTACAACGTCTTAGTATCTGTTATAAAATTATGCAAACAAAAAATCTTTCATCATAAATTTAGGCCAAATGTATTCTGCAACATTTCTTTGGTTAAAATAACCCAAATCAGTGTATATTATTTAGTTTGTGTGAAAGTTATAGGGGTAGATTTACTAAAACTGGAGCACTCAGAATCTGGTGCAGCTGTGCATGGTAGCCAATCAGCTTCTAACTTCAGCTTGCTCAATAAAGCTTAACCAATAAAACCTGGAAGTTGTTTGGTTTCTATCTGGAGTTGCACCAGATTTTGCACCCTAATGCCCCATACACAGGGTGCGACCTTCGTACAACCGGACGTCCAAAATTGTATGTTGGCTGTTGTGTCTCGCATACTGACATGCACTAAGCGATCGTATGACCAAGCCTAACGTGGTGACGTGCTAAGAACGTATAAAGAGGAAGTTCAGGTGAATGTGATTTGTGAATTAGGAACGTCGGTTTCCCAGAACGGACACTTCCGGGCATTCCTGATTTCTGAGCATGCGTGTTTTGAACGTACAGCTTCGTTGGCCCAACTTCTCAGTACACACAGTACAATGGTCGTACAACCTCTTGATGTAAAACAAAAGTTTTTTAGTCTGCTCATCCAACTTCTGTTGTACGACCGTCACACGTCGGCTGTTCTAATTGCGCGTACTAACGGTCGGATGATCGTACAACAAGTTGTTGTACAACCGTTTGTATGGGACTTTAGGTTTTAGTAAATAACCCCCTTAGAGTCTACAAACTATGGTATATATTTGAAGAATTGATCAGTCCTGATGTACCGACAGCCTGATTTCTTGAGGCCCTAAAATGCCAGGAAAGTACAAATACCCGCCAAATGACAGCCTGAGGTATTTTGTAAGAGACATGGCACATTTTTTCAAGTTGTAGTTTTTTGTCACAATTTTTTTGAAATTGAGGAAATTATATAACATTTTTGTTTTCACATTTTGTTTTTTTTACATACTGTTAACAGTGCAGTATAGCATCATCATATAACTGGTGTGGAGGTGAACAGGGACACTGACTGGTGAAAGCATGTAAAATAAAAAAAATTATTCAATATTTTAAATATTTTTTTACTTTTTTTTTTTTTACATCTTTTCATCAGAGTATTTCAGTGTCACCATAGTGACATTGTACTATGCTGGGGGAGGCAAGGTACTCAGGGAGTTTTTTACAGTATTATTGCTTAACAGTAATGATCATATAGCTTTCTATTCATGACAGCTTGCCTACTGTTGACATGCTGTGATTGGCTACAGCTAATCACATGGTATAAGGTGCTGTGATTGGCCCAGGTACCATGTGGGCCAAACATAGCAACACAATAGTATTATTATTATACATGATCTATATAGCACCAGCAGTTTACTCAGCATTTTAACCGGTTCCCGATATTGCCTATTTACGGCAACAGTGTGGACGCATGCTGCCAGTCGCCGTAAATAGGCGGCAATACACGGACGCGCAGCTAGGGGGTGAGGAGGAATGTGCCCGCTGCTCGGGCGGACCCAATGTCTGCCGGCGAGCCGCGATGAGCTGCCAGAGGGAAAGAACGATGACCTCCGATGTAAACACGGCGGTTCCCCATTCTGACAGGCGGCATCTAAGAGATCTACTGATCCCTGTCACTGGGATCAGTTAGATCTCTTATGCACCTGGCAGCCCAACCCTCCTCACAGTTAGAACACGCCTAGAGAACACAGTTAACCCCTAGATCTCCCCCTGCAGGCTAACCCCTTCACTGCCAATGACATTTATACAGTAATCAGTGGATATTTAAATATCAGATCGCTCTATAAATGTCATTGGTCCCAAAAAAGTGTCAAAAATGTCCGACATGTCCGCCTCAATATCGTAGTCCCGATAAAAATCGTAGATCGCCGCCATTACTAAAAACAAAAAAAAAGTAAAAACGCCAGAAATTAATTCTCATGGTTTGTAAACGCGGCAACTTCTGCACAAACCAATCAATAAATGCTGATTGCAATTTTTGTTAACCAAAAATACGAGGAAGACTCATATTTGTTTTTTTAAATATTTTTTTTGGATTTGGATTTTAGCAAAAAGTAAGAAATATTGTTTTTTTTTTGCAAATTTATCACTCTCTTTTTGTTTATAGCGGTGATCAGAAATGACGCAGAGGTGACCACCAAAAGAAAGCTCTATTTGTGGGGGAAAAAGGACGCAAATTTTGTTTAGGTACAACGTCGCACGACCGCGCAATTGTCAGCTAAATGGACGCAGTGCCGAATCGCAAAAAGTGCTCTGGTCCTACAGTGGGAAATCCTTCCAGGGGTGAAGTAGTTAAGTAAGCAAAACAGTCATGAATGGAAGTTATTCATGGCTGTTTTGTTTACATTGTAATCATGAGATCGCTATGACCAATCATAGCAATCACATGATACCATGGCTGCTCACAGTGGCATCGTGATCTGCTCTATCCACTGCAGGTGCGTACCAGTACGTTTCAGTAACTGCAGATGCTGCCCACTCATACTATAATTACTGAGCATGAGTCAGTGAGTGGTTAGAAGAACTTCAGGTAATAAATAAAAGAGAATTCAGTGATTAAAGTGCATTCTATAATGCTCCTTAAATGTCCTTCGTATTATTTTCTTTTATTGGTCCCTTGGGTACCTAAACCCCAAGGTGCTCTAACATGCTAGTTTTGACCCTTAAAGCAATATCAAACCCAAAACCAAAATGCAATATATTGCAACTTACCAATCATCAGATGTAATGGCTGAATTCGTTTTCTGCTTTTAGGCTCTTTTCCCTCCATTTTCACCTAATGATCTGGCCAGTAACACACCTTTTGTATTAGAGTGCCTACACTCTGGAGGAAGGAGTAAAGGGGCAGCAACATTGTTAGTCTAGGGGGAGGGGATTGTTAGATGTACTAGCAGATTTAGGTGCACTAACAAATTAAAGCGAAATTCCAGCTCACGCTTTTTAAGCAGTTACAGCAGCAGTTTTTTTACTTTTGGGATAAAGGTTTTACATAAATATATAAAGGCTGACCATTGTAAGCATCCCTGTCAATGGTAAATGGTTGTCTCAACACTATAACTGCTACGTTCGCAGAAGAGTTTGTTCTGTTGAAAAACAATTGTCGTGATCACCAGGTGAAAATACAGGAAAGAAAGACTTAGGGTCCATGCACACTGGTCTTAAAAAACCTTACTTCTACAGGGATTTTGCTTGTAGAGGCAGCTCAATGTTATCCTATGTGTCCATGCACATTAGGACATTTAGAGGCACATTTAAAGCTCAGCGTTTAGAGGCAGAAAAACACCCTTCTGGTTTGTGTTTTTGAGAGGGGTTTTCTGGCAGAAAAAATTATAAACATTCCCAAATGCAAGTACAAAAACACTCTATATGAGTGTTTTCTTTTTGCCAAGGGAACTGACATATTTCAAAGCCCAGGGTGCATGGATCCTAAAAAAGTAAGCTAATGCAGCCATCACATCTAAGAATTGGTAAGCTGCAATATAATACAAGTTTGCTTTTGGGGTTAATACTGCTTTAATAGCTTTGTTAATGGCATACCCACTACATTTTCCTCCTCTACCACCATAATGAGCTATTATTAGTATGTATTCTCATGATGTTTGGCTTTGCTGGCCAGAAGGTACTTGTAGGAGGCAGGAGGATGTAAGACAGCTCTTGGCATTTATAGGAAGTATTGTTCTTTGCTTATTATCACCTCAAGATTCAGGACACGGGATGCCAGAGAAGGTCTCTTTAGAAATATTTCAGAAGTGACATGTGCAATTTATTTAACCACTTCCCAACCGCCTGCCGCAGATATACTGTGGCAAGGCAGCTCTATTGTGCGAATCGCTGTAACGGTATGTTGCTTTGTGTAACAGATACAGCGGGCAAGAACCTGTGCCACCTGCGATCACTCCACAGAGAGGCAGAATGGGGATCTGCCTATATAAACAAGTAGAAAGAGATTGTGTGTTCCTAGAGAAATCTCTCTGTACTCCCACTTCCCCCACCGTTAGAAAGCACCTCCCTAGGACACACTTTACCCTTTGATTGCCCCTGATGTTAACCCCTTCCCTACCAGTGTCATTTGTACAGTGATAAGTGCATTTTTATAGCACTGATCCCTGTATTGGTGTCGCTAGTCCCCAAAAAGTGTCACTTACAGTATCTCACAAAAGTGAGTACACCCCTCATATTTTTGTAAATATTTTATTATATCTTTTCATATGACAACACTGAAGAAATGACACTTTGCTACAATGTAAAGTAGTGAATGTACAGCTTGTATAACAGTGTAAATTTGCTGTCCTCTCAAAATAACTCAACACACAGCCATAAATGTCTAAATCAATGGCAACAAAAGTGAGTACACCCCTAAGGGAAATTGTCCAAATTGGGTTCAAAGTGTCAATATTTTGTGTGGTCATCATTATTTTCCATCGCTGCCTTAACCTTCTTGGGCGTGGAGTTCACCAGAGCTTCACAGGTTGCCACTGGAGTCCTCTTCCACTGCTCCATGACGACATCACTGAGCTGGTGGATGTTAGAGACCTTGCACTCCTCCACCTTCCGTTTGAGGATGCCCCACAGATGCTCAATAGGGTTTAGAACTGGAGACATGCTTGGCCAGTCCATCACCTTTTCCCTCAGCTTAAAAATCTTTCAACAAAGAACTTTTACAGCAAGACATATAATAAAAAAGTACAAAAATACAGTCCTGGAAGATGGTATGTGTTCATGAAATGGTATACTTCCAAACTGTGCAATTTGCAGAGTGCTGTGCCCCGTAGCTTAGTAAATGAGCAGAAACTCTGCTGACTTCCATCAGTCAATCATATGCAAGCAAAAATGCTGTTGTTTTATTTTCCTTGCACATGAATGGGTATTCTTTGCAAAGTAAAGCCTTACCTTATTTACTAAGCTCGGGAGCGACTGGCGCAAAGTCTATTTGCCCTTAGTAAATCAACTCTATTAAGTCAGTTATGGGAAAAGATCAGTTGCGAGGAGACCAAAGGCAATATTTGTGACTATTTCTTTCCCGCTGTCTGCACTTCTTCCAGAGTTCTATATCTTTGTAAAGGCACATTGCCATAAAGCACAGTATAGCTGAGCGAGTGTACAAAACCTTTGGCATGTAAAAGAATTGTTCTGTATGTATTTGGCAAAAGTATTTAGACACTGCTTCTTTCTAACACATTCTAAACCAAGAAACTTTGAATGCCAATACTGGCATCCGATGAGCAATTGTACAATATAAGTATGGATTTGATACAATTAACTTAGTGTGAGAGATTAGGTTAAGGTTAGGATTAGTGTTTTGGGGTGAAGGTTAAGCTAATGGATAAATTAAATTTAAATTTAGGTTTAAGAGAGTAAAGGTTAAAGATAAAGGAAAGAATAGGTTAGGTAAGGTTAAGGTAAAGTGTTAAGGCATAAGGTTAGGGTGATGTTAATGGTTAGATAATGCCCTCAGGTTTAAAAATAATTGATTCTTTTTTTTGGCCCATTTATTTTTTTATGAAACGTATATAACACTGAACTCAACCATGATGGGCTTTATAATCACAAAACGGTGCCTTTATACCCTCTATCTTGATTCACTTGTTAAAGTTGTTTAAAAGGCAGAAGGTTTTTTACCTTTCTGCATTGTATTCAGCAAGGTAAAAAAAACTTCTGTATGCAGCTTCCCCTGTAGCCTCCCCCCCAAATACATACCGGAGCCCGATCTCAATCCAGCGATGTGCACAAGAGCCGAGGATCTTTTGGCCCCTGCTGCAGTGAATTAGAGCCAGTAGGGAGGGAGAGGGAGGCAGGCCAAGCCCCACTCTGTGTGTCTTGCAGACACTCAGAGAGGGGCTCGGGAGTGAGCACACACGAGTGTCCACATATCAAGTGAGTTGCTATGTGGGCACTCGTGGGAGGGGGGGTGGAACCATGAGCACCAGTGGGTGACGCGAGAAGAGGAGGATCGGGGCTGCTCTGTGCTAAACCACTGCACAGAGGAGGTAAGTATAACATGTTTGTTATTTTAAAACAAAACATAAAAAGCATGGTGCTTTTGCTTTGTAAGTTATCCCTCTGTATCCCCTAAAATACCTGTTTGATAATGCTAGGCCATGACTTCCCCCCTGAGTGCTGACTCCCCCTGTATATAGCTTATCTTGAAAGCCCCGTGGTCTATGCAGGCTATGTTACTCCCAGCTCTCCTATCTCCTGTGTGCCTGTCTTCAACTCCCCCCTCCCTCTTCCTCTTTTAGCTTCTCCTCTCTGCTCTCATAATTAACTCTAAAAGCTCCTATCCCTCTGTATTAGAAGAAGAAGTTCACCCGGTGTCAATGTTATATCAGAAATATTCTTATTTATATAGATAACACAGCATGGCTTTCTCTATCCTACTGACGTCAGCAGCAGTGCTCAGCCCCACCCTCAGGACTTCTGAGCTGAGAGAGAAAAGCTGAAAAACAACAACTGATCTTAGTAAGAAGGTGTGTTATCTATACAGAGAAGTATATATATGTTATAACACAGACACAGGGCAACTATTTGTTATAATACAGAGTGGATGGGAACTTTTTATAAAGTAACTTAACAAACACTTTAAAGGAAAATACTGCAACAATGCACTTTTCTAATACATTTATGATTAATTCCCTGAAGATCTTTTTGTGGGTAATACATGTACCTATAATAATCTGTATATGAATTATTTTTTTATTGCACATTTGATTTGATTTTTTTAATCTATATTTTTCTTCACAATTACATGCAATCTAACACAAGTGACAACGGGAGGGGTTGGGACAAGCTACTACACTGTCAGTATGCTTACGGCAGTTAGTTTTTTTAATGCTGCTGCAACTGGTGCAGTGTTATAGTTTGACCTTACCTTTATCACTTTTGCTTGGCCTGCATGTAACATTGGAAAAAATATATAAATAAAAACTTGTCAATAGGAAAATGAACTAAATACTGGAAACTGCCAGTACAATTATCAGATATGTTTTATGATGGTTGTCTTCTTGCTTGCAGAATAGGAGGGGGCAGGTGTATCTCCTCTGAATCAATCATATCTACTGTATGTTTAGCACAGCAGCTGCTCTCCAAAAATTGCCTGGAGCCTATATACTGGCTGTAAGTGTAAGTATGAAATATTGATATTCTAAGTTTCATTTATTCAAAAAGAAATAAAAGCAATTATCAAATAAATCATGTTTTAGTTCTGAACACAATGAATAAAGAGTATATAACAAATACTTTAGTTTTCTTTTAAGTGTTAGATTTCAGGGTTAGCTCAAAAGATTCAGGGTTATCTCAAGAGTTAGTGTAAGGACCAGGTTAAACTTAAGAAGTCAGGGAATGTGGAAGACATTTTTTAAAACTTGTTTTCAGTGTCAAAAAAAGCACTGGGCTGTTGGTTTTGTCCCTTTTGCTTGTGATTACTAGGAAAGCAAACCCTAGAAGAACAGTCTTGTAAATATATATATATACTGTATATATCTATATATACAGTATATATATATATATATATATACATATATATATATATATATATATATATATATATATGTGTGTAAGATTTTAGATATAATGCTCAATTAAATTCAATTGAGGAGATACAATGTTGGCTTGTGTCCAGCAGTTGCTGGAAATACTTGTTTAATTTTTTTCACTTTTTTAATGCTGAATGAATTCAGAAACAAGTATAAAACTTTGGTGGAACATGCAGCTCATAGCCAACTTACCAAAAATACAGGGACAGTGTGTACAAGTATATTATTGAACATATTTCTTTTCTAAATGTCATTATTGTAACAGTTTAGTCTATGAAAGAATGGAGGTAGCCAAAACAGGTGTCGTCGTCCAAATAAGTTTAACAAAAATTGTAATTGAAGCTTCGTTATGAGGTCCAGATACAACTTTATTCCAATAAAAGTCAGGGGGACACTCTAAAAGATAGCCAATTTGTTGGCTACATTCTGAATTACCACCCTGCCTTTTATTAAAATAAAATTGTATCTGAACCTTTTAGCAGTGGTGTGGTGCTTCAATTTTAATTTTTGTTACATTACACTATAAGCCAATGAGACCATGGAGATCCTCTGGGGTGTAGAAGCCGATTGCCCAGGAAACAAAACATTTACATCAACATCAATGCTTTAAGATAGCAATACCAATGAGAAAACCCTACATGTCCAGTGCTATTTTGCCCCTTACCTCAACTGTGATCCCAGTAAGGGTAGTAAACCCAATATGTAGTAGAATAAAGGGGGTGGGGGGTATAAAACTGTCCCATTTTTAGATGTTCAAAATCTTGGGAAAGGTTATGGTTCTGTCCAAGACAAATAGTGGGACATCCCAAATTTTGTTTTGTTCTCAGAGAGGAAAATGGACTCCTATTTCATTGTGTCCTTTGGTGGAAGGAGCTGCTGGTTCACACATTTTGTGCTTACCAAGTCAACTTAGCTGATTTACAGTTTTATTAAAAAAGGGGATTAAACATGGTAAGAGAGCTATGTATTTCTTCTGATCATCATCAGGAAGAAAAAAAAAAGTTTTTCTATAATTAAATTGCTGACTGTATCAATTGTTCTTTCAGTCTCTGAAAATATCTCATTCAAAGGGGCTAATGGGATCGTCAATTAATCTAAGAGGAATTAATTGCATATTGTTGCAAATGATTTAGAGACACTGGATTCATTTACCTCACACACAGCAAGACACTTGAATTGGACCAGCATTCCTTCTTAGCTGCACACTACATCAAGGCTCATTATAAACTCTCAGCAATAAATATAAAAAGATGATTATTGTAATTCATCAATTATCTATCATTAGCCAGCATGACTACATATGAATGTAATGAACATCTTATTTTTTTCAAAACTCTCTTTAAACTTGCTTCATGACTTACAAATGGTGGAGCCATTTGAGAACTCAGTCATATTCTCAATGAGGCCTACCACTTCACAAAATGGCTTCTACTATTTTGTATGTTCTGGAAGATGTCCACCGAATTTACATGAGTAATAAAATATGCAAAGCAATGTTTACCTTTTGTAACGTTGACGTTGACATCCAGGGTTGTTTTAGTTAAGAGGCAAACAGATCGATTTGCTCTGAACTCACCAAAAAATATTGCCCATAGTGCTGAATCTGGAATAACAGCAAAGGTCTGAATTTCTGCCAGATCCTGTCAATTTGGTAAAACTAGATTTGTTGCAAAATTTATGTCCATTGACAAAATTTTACAGAGGCTTGCACTTTTAATTTTATTTAGCTGCTTAGGTGAAATTTGTTTGAAAAAAATTAAACAATCTACTAATTTTTTAATTTATTTAGGGGATATATTTCGTGGGGGCTTAGTGGTTTATGGTAATTTAACTTATTTAATGTAATGTTCTTTGTATTTGTGTGTTTTATTTTGCTTTTTTTCTTGCAGTCTTTTTTTTCTGTGAAAAGAAAAAACATAAAATAATAAAGAGTAGTAAGGTGCTGTCTTTGGCACAAGAACTTTTCCAGTTGAAAGGAGTTTCAGAAATTCTCCAGAGCCATATAAAGTCCATTGCCCCTTAAAAAAAACATCAAAACCATCCTAATTTCACTGTTCTTTTTCCTTGAAAACATTTGACATCTGTAACCATTGCTTTGCTTTCTCTAATATTTTAAAGCAATCCGGGGACCAGCACTAAATTTTGTCCTTTCTTGAAGCAGCTCTTTTGTGAAGTAAACAATATTCATGAGTGTTCAGCTGTTTTGGGGATGTGAAAACAACACCACTACAATACTTAAGAAATGTACGCAAAAAATGTTACCTTTAGTATAACATGGCTTTTTGACATGGCCATCAGTGGACTTTGGCCGTCTGTCCTCCCCTGAGAGGTGCCTCATTGGATCATCACAAGGTCTCATGCTGTCTCTCCTCCCAGCTTCCATGGCCATTCTTTCCCTCATTGCCTTTGCTCTCTCACTTTCCAGGGCTATGGCTTTTTCTAGCAGTGTCAGATTACCCTTTGTCATATCAAAGACTTCTTCTGACCTGTCTGAGGTGATGGAGGTAGTGTCATCATCTCTATCATTGCATTCATCCTCTTTTGCACAGCTAGAAAAAGTTCTTGATCTAGGGCTCAACTGTTCTTCGAGTCTCATTAAGTTCATCATGTCAGAATAATTCCTCTCAGGTATTCGGTCACAATAGTCTTCATCTGATCTGGGCAATCTCATGCCCATAGTTTGCTGTTGGCTTCTATCATGGGAATTAGTTTCGCTAAGTTTCCGTGCAAGGTCAAAACATTGGTTCCGTAAGCATTCTAAACTGCTCAGGCACACCTCCTCATCACTCTCCTCCACCATTTTCTCTGCATGTCCATTATTCATAGGTTTTCCTAACGTCAAATAGTTCATATTCCTTGAGTCTTCCTGGGATGTATTGTCAACATAATTCCTATCATTGAGGTTATCGGAAAGCACTACACCGTGTCCTTGTGCCAGCAGTTTGAGGGAATCCACAGTTTCCCTAACAACATCACTGTCCAAGTCTAAACTAAGCTCTGTCTTTCGTCCCACGCACCCTGCTTTCTGTCTCGAATCAAATCTGAACCTGTCACTACAACAATCCCTTTGACACCTAAGGGAGTT
>BLSH010153293.1:195325-214884 GCA_018402905.1 Glandirana rugosa
GGTTACAAAACTGGAACGTGCCTTTGAATCGCTTTGATTAAGGGTACTATCTTCGGTTGTCGTTTGATACCCGTACTCTAACGGGTCTAGTCTACTTCTGATAACACTGGCTTATGGACTCTCTCCTCCCAGCTTCCATGGCCATTCTTTCCCTCATTGCCTTTGCTCTCTCACTTTCCAGGGCTATGGCTTTTTCTAGCAGTGTCAGATTACCCTTTGTCATATCAAAGACTTCTTCTGACCTGTCTGAGGTGATGGAGGTAGTGTCATCATCTCTATCATTGCATTCATCCTCTTTTGCACAGCTAGAAAAAGTTCTTGATCTAGGGCTCAACTGTTCTTCGAGTCTCATTAAGTTCATCATGTCAGAATAATTCCTCTCAGGTATTCGGTCACAATAGTCTTCATCTGATCTGGGCAATCTCATGCCCATAGTTTGCTGTTGGCTTCTATCATGGGAATTAGTTTCGCTAAGTTTCCGTGCAAGGTCAAAACATTGGTTCCGTAAGCATTCTAAACTGCTCAGGCACACCTCCTCATCACTCTCCTCCACCATTTTCTCTGCATGTCCATTATTCATAGGTTTTCCTAACGTCAAATAGTTCATATTCCTTGAGTCTTCCTGGGATGTATTGTCAACATAATTCCTATCATTGAGGTTATCGGAAAGCACTACACCGTGTCCTTGTGCCAGCAGTTTGAGGGAATCCACAGTTTCCCTAACAACATCACTGTCCAAGTCTAAACTAAGCTCTGTCTTTCGTCCCACGTTCTCATTCTTGTCACTGTCGTCCTCCATGCTATTAGATGTATTGCTGTTCATTTCAGATTCTGTCCTGGCTCTGTACGCTGCATCCTCCGCTATTTTGCCAAGATTCAACAACGACTTGGCTACCAGTTCATCATAATTATCGTATTCATCGTTATTGTTATCATCCTTCTCTGTGTCGTGCATTATTCGAGAGCTGTGACAATCCATTGAGTGATTGTCTAAAAAGCAAACAGAGAGAGAGAGAGAGAGGGGTAGCTAGAACACTGAGCAACATTTCTGATTGTGCTAGTAAAAATTTAGCTTATATGTTGTAACAAACATAGTTATGCTGCATTTTATGCCATATTGTTTCAGGTTTGTTTTATATAAGTGTAAAATATAATATATGCGCAATACAATCTCTCAGAAGATATGTCATCTGTTCATTTTAGGGTCTATACATAACTCTTGATCATCTATAAGCAACATTTTTCAGTGCTATTTTGGTTTTGCTAAACATATTATTTTTTTACTGTAGCTAATAAAAAACATGCTCAAACTGCTGCATGCAGCAGCTTGTAGGCCCACTACCTAATGTGCCATGGTGCTTGTGCTGTGTTTATGGTTCCATCATTAATAACAAGATACAAAGCAGATGCTTCTACAGTGTGTGAAAAGTGGCAGTATTAGTGATGTTAAAATAATGCCTTACTGCTCCCCGCAGTTCCACTGCCTCCGTGACAAATGAACAAGTGCTTGTTTGGGATGGGATAACAAAAAGGTGTTCCAGAGCTCTGAAGACATTGTCAGTGCAGCTGCGACATATCCTAAAGTAAACCTGAATGCAAAAAGTAAACACTTCCTATCTTATATGCAATATAAATACATATTTACATAAAGGGTTTTACAGAGGTGGAAAAGAAATGTCCTGGAAGGGGACACACTAAAAACTGAAGTAGGTTACTAGAAAAGGGGAGGTGGCTGGATTGTTTCAGTAGCACCTAGGGGCTATAAAGGTGGTAGGTTATAAGCAGTGACTGAGTCATGAAGTCTAGGAACAGTGGAGGCAGTGATGGTGATGTTGGAGATGGGCTTTGTTCTCAGGGATTGTTTAAACAGGAAATAGGGAAGTTGAGCTTAGATCCCTAGTGAACTAAATATTTGGCCTGCTGCACTAAATAAATGTGATGGATCATCAAACATGCATTGGAGACTGGGTGCTGGGGAGTTAATGGACATGTACTGGGCTGCATCTGTCAGCTGTTTCTGATGTCTCCCCCCCCCCCCCCGGGAATCAGTGTGGATGACCAAACTCCCAGGAGTAGCGAGTACCGAGACATACTGTACAGAGTGCTGTTTGATAACAAATGCTATTGTTTATTGGGGGGTTTGCTGTATGGGAATAAAACATTTACAGGTTCACACTATGAGGCTTGCTTCCTTTTTTATCAGAGCAACTGAATTGCCTGTGGAGTCAGAGCTTGGTTGAATATAGGAAGATCAACCACACACCATCGATCCAGGGCATCCAATCGGGATATCCATGGAGATGTTTCTCTGTCTGCACACACAAGTTTTTGTATACAAAGGCGTTCTATTGATATATTTCTGGTGAGTGCAATTCTTAAGAGAGCGTAATCACGGGGTGTGGTGAAGGTGGTCTCCCCATACATCTGCATGAACCTTCAGATGAACTGTGACCTGAGTTTTTATTGATTTGGAGGGTTTTACACTGGGGGGATTTTCAGGACACTGCCATCCAATTACAATCACAATATTCATGGTGTGCATTCATCTCAGGGCAATAGGATCTGTCTATGTATTATACACGGATTAGCGCTGCTTTAGCCTGATGGACTAAATTTGAGGACCTATATTGGCTTATATTTTTTATGACATCTAAGAGATTAATGCACATAAGGGGAAGAATAGGCGCTAAGATATTAAAGTTCAAACAACGAGTACTGAGTGCTAAGGGGTTACCTACATGACCTGGGTTTCTGGTGTGGAGAACTGAGGAGATAATGCACATGGGCTGAGGACCTCATGCACACTGGATGTTATAAAAATGCCAGTAGATGTAGCTGTAGAATGTTGCATTACAAACTAGAGTTTTGCTGCGGTTTGCAGCATTTTTGCATTAGCGTTTTTTTTGCGTTTGAGTTTTTTTTAGCAAAACTAAACTCCCACAAAAGAGTATGGCTCAAAAACTCTCATAAACTCTGAATAGCTTTTTTCAATGTTTTTCAGCATTTTTACAGCTGAAAAACTCCTCTCCAAACCCACTAGTTCTGGGGGGTTTTTCCAGCCGAAAACCGCTGATAAAAGCCTATGTGCATGGACACATAGGATAACATGCTGGGGAGTCTACTGGCTGCAGAAAAAAATGCCTGAAGCCAAAAACAGCAGCTGTAAAAACATCCAGTGTGTATGAGGCCTAAGGGTTTTTTTTATTTGCGCTGAGAAAGGGGTGGTGAGGGGTTTGCACACCTGAGCTGGGGCTGGGTGCTAAGGGCCTAATTGATTATATGCTGGGGATAGGTCTCTGAGAGGTAATGCACGCACACACTGAATATTTAATACTAAGTTAATGCACATGCTTTTGAGGCAGGTCACGTATACTGCAGATAGATCACTGAGGGGTTAATGTTTATAAGCTGGGGGACTGAGGGGTTAATGTTTCTTCTGTGGCTGATGATCAATGAGAGGTTAATACACATATACTGCAGAATGGTCACTGTTGGGTTAATGCACATACTTCTACTGGTGTAAAACTGGCTAGAGAGCTCTGTGAACTAGAGTGGCATTTTACTGGTGGTATGGATACTGGTGGGTGAGGTATATATGCTGGGGGCACAGGTACAGGTGAGTGACTAATGTGTGTCCTTCATACAAACACAATCATGCACTACACAATGGGAAATTATGAGAGACGTTTTCTTCACTCTGAGTGCTGAACCTCCGGCCACATGTCCTTGCAATGTCTATGTGGAGGACATGGACATTGTTCAATATACAATATAATTTGTGTGGTGGGAGTGGGTGACTGTAGACTAAGGACTCAAACTCAAGGTCCCATTGCACTACAAAGTTAATTATATTGTGATCCTCCTAGGATTGCACATCTGTGCATATTGCTAGGGTTCCCCAGACCCCACTGTCAGCCTGAAAAATGACTTACAGATCTACGGTAAGGTTAACTGGGGCATATTGACACTGGTCGATTTGGTCTGAGAATCTAAGGCCTCTGGTCACTAAGAGCCTTCTTAGGGTAAGGTTATGGGGTAAATAGTTATGTGATAGGTTAAAAAAGTAGGCTGTCACTGCTGACCTGTTTTGGATAATGCTAATTGCTTGGCTTCAACATGTTTCAAATACTGACCTTGACCAAGCAAACAGCAATATAAAAATGGAGAAAAGTAAAAAAAAAAAAAAAAAGTATGTTATTTCTGGCTAGTGACACAGGAAGTACTGAAGCCAAAGCATCTTTAGCTTGTTATTGCATAGGGCTTGTGTTGTACAAAGAGCCCAACACAGACCCTGTGCAATAACAAATCTATTGTTTCCACCAATGTATTGCGTGTGGCTCCTGCTGTGAAAAACAAAATGCAAATCATTGCAAAAAGTAATGTCGACGTACATCAACAGAAGTGCATTTAGCATGGGTCAAGGTGCATTAAATGCAACAGATTGGGTATGAATCTAAAACAACTAAAACCAAAACTAAATCAGTTTCTCTTATTATCGTAATAGAGAGAACTACAGGCGGTCCCCTAGTTACAAACATCCGACTTACAATCGACTCCTACTTACAAACAGAGGTAGACAACAGGAAGTGATAGGAGATCTCCCTCTAGGAAGGGAAATTCACTCCCGTAAGAGTTATTGTGGGAAAAAGGGGTCTCCACTGATGCTTTATCACCAATCCTTGTTTCCACAACAATCCAACATTTTCAAAATCCAATTACTATTGGGACAGGAAGTGAGATGAAATCTTCTGAACAGAAACATAGACAGCGAAACAAACATTACAGGGGTGTTACCCCTTCCCTATGCTATACAAAAAGCTTTAAAATAGTTTTTTTGGCTGAAGCTACACTTAAAAAATGTACCTGTTCCGACTTACAAACAAATTCAACTTAAGAACAAACCTACAGTCCCTATCCTGTGTGTAACCCGGGGACCGCCTGTATGCTAAAATCTACTTTCCAGTAGCTCAACGCCCCGCTCGAGTTCTTCAGAGATAAAAGAAGATGGTGGTTTATTTCATTTACCAATAACTCTCCAGTGCTGAAATATAAATTTGGTCTTAAAGACATTTATATTTTTTCAGTGTTACTGCAAACACTGTTTTATAATATTACCATAACTGTATGCAATTATCATAACAAGCAAAATAATCTTTCAGTGTTACAGATTTGGTTATTGCAAGAAGTATGGACCAAAAAAATAACAGCAGCTGTTTTAGTGGATACATCTTTGTTACTCCAAATGCTGTCACTCTCTGCAGACACGAACGCAGACTTATGAATAATAGAACTTGCCAACTATTTCTATCTGCTAGGGGGGAAAAAAATTCTGCAATACCAGTGCTGAAAATCTCTCCTCTGCACCTGTCCCTAGGCTCTTATTAAACTGAGTAATGACATTAGTGACTCCATAATTTTACCGAGTATTCTGGGAAGGTGACTGTGAACACCTGTTACTTGTTGGAAATATATGGACTATATGCAAAAAAACTCTATGCCTCGGATATTTACCAATTTGCAGAGTTGATAGCATGCTAACAGTTAAAGCCACATTTCAGGCAAACAACTAATTCCATTAATGAATGAGATATTTGGGAGCTGTTTTACCTGCCAAAGAATTTGTATTTCTGTCCATCCAGTTCTGAAAATTACACAGCCCTGCCATGCAAACCAGCCATGTTTAGTAGGGGATTAGCCCAGTTAGGTAACAATTATAGGTCTTGTTCCTTCCCCAGCCGGTGGCTAGACAGTGAAAGGAGAAGCAGCAAACGGATGAGCTCGTCTCTGTTAAATGCCAAGGATGGGTTATAGCTTAAGAACTTAGCTTATCGCTATCAGACAGAACTCAATGTTTTCTGTTTATCCACTTGCCACCAAATCACGCACCTAATACATCATTTGACTTCAAGTGGTCATACCGGAGTGATGCCCATTTTTTAGAGCCAATGGGTGGCTCTCTTGTAATAGCAATGGAGCTGTTAATTAGCCGCACAAATGCTATTACAAGCAGGGGGAGTGGATGTCCCCCCTTCCTGCCACCTTCTGCAGCTTTCTCAAGTTCTCCCATCCCATGGGGAGACCCGAACGGCCAGTAGGCACATCTACCGGCTATGACTAAGGCCTTATAGGCTGAAACACATCAACTGATCTAATCTGCGGTTGTATACTGTGGTTTTTGAATAAACATGAAGATTTTTTTAAGAGCAACCACTGGTGTGCAGCTCATCATTCTTCAACGTCCAACAGCTGGCTGGACAGCCTAACACAGCTGGGATAGGCTTTGATGGACTGTCTGCAATGGTAACCCATAAGCGATGACATGACATCACTTCCGGGTTACCCAGATGTTTTTGACGCCATTTTCAAATAATGAAATGTATTTAAATATACCAATCTCTGTATTTTTGAATTTTTTAAGTGCAGAGGAGGGATTTGGGGTCTTATTGACCCCATATCCCTCCATAAAGTGTACCTGTCACATGCCTATTGCTGTCACAAGGATGTTTGACAGCAATGAAAGTGATAAAAAAAATTAAAGCAACAGTGTAAAAATAAAACATAAAAGAAATGAATAAATACAAAAAAAATTGAATGTCCCCCTGTGCTAATGCACAAAGGTGAATGCGCATGTCAGCCCCACATGCATGCAAACAGCAATCGCCCCACTCATGTGATGTATCGCCATGAACATGATATCATGGGCAGTGATTCTAGCACTAGACTTCCTCTGTAAATCTAAAGTGGTAACCTGTAAAGGCTTTTAAAGCGTCGCCTATGGATTGTAAAATTTACGTCATTTGTCGTGAGCAATTTTAAAGCTTGATATGTTTTGTATCTATTTACTCAGCATAACATCATCTTTTATTTTTTACAAAAAATTGGGTTATATATTGTGTTTTGTTGCAAATTCAAAAAGGTGTATTTTTTCCCAAAAATTGTGTTTGAAAAACCGCTGTCCAAATATCGTGTGACATAAAAAAATTGCAAAACCCACCAATTTATTCTCTAGGGCCTCTGCTTTAAAAAAAATATTTCATGTTTGGGGGTTCTAAGTAATTTTCTAGCAAAAAAAATGATTGTTACATGCAAACAAAAAGTGCCAGAAAAGGCCCAGTCCTTAAAGCAGAGTTCCACCCAAAAGTGGAAGTTCTGTTTTAAGACCTCCTCCCCAGCTCCTGATACTGATTTTAATGGGTACTTCCGTTCCGGTTGCCTTAGACAATCGGAAGTGGAAGGTCGCCTTTCCCCTCTCTCCCGAAGTCTTCTGGGACACAGGACAGGTCCTAGAAGACTTCGCAACCAATCACACAGTGGCGCTCCACTCGCGCATGAGCAGTGCGTGCCCAGCTGTGAAGCCACTAGCTGTCACGGTCGGGTGCCCACACTGGGAATGACGGCGCCGCGGAGGGGAGGGGGAGAGGTCTGCGGCTCCATGAGGCCCCATCACTGGACTGGGAGCCAGGTAAGTGTCTGTTTATTAAAAGTCAGCAGCTACACTTTTTCGGTCCGTGTGTGGCTTTTGTGATAGGAGTTGTACTGTTCCTGAAGGACCTATTTGAATCTCTTTCCAGCAATAATGAATGCTTGTGTCTTCTTTGCTTTTCTTAACAGTCTGTAAACATATGTCATGGTTGAGCAAGAAAATGGGGCATCTGCTTTGAGAACATCAGCAAGGAGGTGTGATTCCAGACTCCTGCTCTGCTAACGTTTGGCACAGGAACAGCTCCAGATCCAAGAGCCAGTTTCTGGTACAAACGTTAAGTTAGGCTTAGGTCAGGGAGATTAACTGGCACTCTGTAAGTGGATAATTTAACTATTAAGGGGTGGGATAGGGCTAGCCTCTGCTATCTTGATAGTGGATGTGGTTGATCTATGCCTCCCCCCCCCCCCCCAGATTTTTGACCAATGGTGCTTGAGCAATGCTATTTTTTACATGTGGTCACATTGCATTTTTAAATATGTTATACGTGAGTGTGAGTTGCCTAATTTACATGGCACTGTCAACAAATGTAAATGTTTTGAAATGTGTTCCTACTACTGTGTCACTATATATATTAAATAAAGTACATGCATAGTTTTCTATTATAAATTGACGTGGTTCTCAGAAGCTATGACGTTTCTTAAATCTAAAGTGATTCACTAAAGGGGTGCTCATACTAGGTGATCTGTACCATACTCAAGCTTGTGTGACCCCTGTTCCACTAGTGTGATCACTTGGTAGCATGCTCTTGCCTGCTTGAAGAGGTAGGCTTGGGCACGGTTCAGTTGGACTCACCACATTACACATCTATGTGAGACAGAAGTGATGACATAAGCATGCTCAGGCCCAACATAATGTGAGCGTAGGCCAGTGGGGGGAGGGGGGGCAATCATACTCAGGCACAGTGCAAGGCAACCTTGCCTAGTGTCAGTACGCCCTAAGAGTGGTTGTGTCATTGAACAAAAAAAAAATCACAGATCATGTTCCACTCAATCTAACAGACAACACAATCTCCAGGATCAGTTACCTTATAGCCAATGGGTTTACAGCAAATGATTTGCATAATTTCATAAAGAGTGCATAAGTCATAATATAATCAAATTAGAGCCCAGTGAAAAATTCAAACTTAAACTCAGGTAGTCCTCCCTGAATACAAGCTCTTCACACCAAGTGTGCACCAGCCACCTTATACAAATAAAGCAGCTTACCAAAAATTTAGACCCTGCATCTCAAGAGGTCTAACAGTGGTTACGAATGATAGATCTTGCCTGGATGAATAGATTGCTCCCGCTCCCTCTCTCACAGTTGGATGTGCCTCAAGCCTGTCACACTTCAGAATGGCATGTCCCACACAGCCAGTAGGTCACTTCACATAAACATGTCTCAACGATATAGTGAAGTACACTTAAAACTGATTTATTAATAAAATTGATTGGTTCTCACAAGCAATACATTATCAAAGAGAATATTTCACAGCCGCTGACTCTCCGGGCTGATGTGCTGAGGTCAAAACTGAGCTCTGCCCTACGTATGTTTCATCCAAGAGGACATCATCCAGGGGCAACAGAGTAGCAATGATTTACCACAGCGACATCTTATAGCTAAACAACCAAACTAACACCAGAGGGCGATCTACCTTCTTGGCACCCTGCGAACGGCCGACTTCTGTCAAAAGGGCATGACCAATAAAGGTCTGCCGATCAGCATCCGATCAGCGCTCTCAGCCAATAGCTGAAAGCACTGACTGGAGTGTTCTGGTGGGGGGGGAGCAAAATAGCTCAGCAGGGGAGATTGCTGTACTAACATTGCATAGTTTTTCAGCCCACTGGTATATTTGTATAAGGTGGCTGGTGCATGTTTGGTGTGAAGAGTTTGTATTCACGTTGGACTACCTGAGGTTGGCTTTGAATTTTTCACTGGACTTTAATTTGATAATATTAGGATTTATGCATTCTTTATGAATTCCTGATTTATGTGAGAGCACAACATTATTTTTGGAAACAATTGATGTTGGATATTTTATGTGTGAATATCAGTGAGTGCTGCAGTCAAAATTAATTTAGATATACATTTTTTAACCACTTCCCGACCAGCCGCCACACATATACTGCAGCAAGGTGGCCCTCCTGCGCGAATCGCCGCACCAGTATGGATTCATTACAGAACCGATCAGTCTACTGGTCCAGGCCAATGATTTCTGGCCTGGACCTGCTGATTGGTTTGGCGAATGACAGACTGTCCTCTGCCTGTTTAATGTACACACAGGCAGAAGAAGTGATGTTATCACTCCTCATGGAGCCCCTTTTCGGTTCCAGTGTGAGAGGAGAAGACATCTTACTGTAAGTACACCAACAATACACTGACACCAGTACACGTAGGCACACTTTTAACCCTTTGATCACCTCCTGATCGCGCCCCCCCCAGTTAACCCTTTCACTCCCTGTCACAGTGTCACCAAGAACAGTTTTCTGATTTTCCACTGATCACTGTATTGATGTCACTTGTGACACTAAACAGCTTTAGGGTAGTTAGTGGTAGGCCCAGGTAGGTTTAGGGTAACCCCTATTAATCCCCTAATAAAGGATCACCCCCCATTTAACCCTTTCACCACCTGTCACCAGTGTCACTAGTATAGTGTACAGATATTTTTTCTGATCACTGTATTAGTGTCACGGGTGATGCTAGTTAGCTAGTTTGTATCACCGTCAGTCTTTTATAGCGTCAGGGTACCTGCCATATATTACCTAATAAAGGTTTAACCCCCTGATTGACTCCAGTTAACCCTTTCACTCCCTGTCACAGTGTCACTAGTATAGCGTACAGATCTATTTTCTGATCACCGTATTAGTGTCACGGCTGACATCACTTATGTTTTAGCATCCATTAGTGATAGCATCAATCCCATACAATGTCATATTAGTGGCAGGAACACTAATACGCATACACACACACACACACTATACAGCTCCATTACTAGTATAGTGTCTGAACGCATCAATATCTTTGATCTCATCAGAACTATATTAGTGTCCCCCAGTTTTATAATGTTCCCAAATATGCAGCGTTATCTGGATCAGCCCAGACACCTGCCAGCACCTGCGTTTAGCCCTTCCACCCAGCCCAGCCCATCCAAAGTGTAGGATCTATAGATCACTGTCACTTTACAAAACACAACATAAAACAATCCTCCTGCGCTCAGGTGAATTGGATCCAGAAGGGAGATGTAAAAGTCAAAGCGAGAAACTTCCTTATCCACAATTTAGGTCTTGTTGCTCCTCTCAGGACCGTCGGTATCCAATGTACTAAAAGATAATGAGAAAATAAGAGAAGGGCACACTGACCTAGTGCAATTCCATTAAAATATTTATTTGAGATTAAAAATGACAAAAAACATACTCACAGGTAAAAAAGCACCTGATTGTCAGAGACTGCTTGAATCGCTACCAAAAAAATTAGCCATTAGCGTTAGCAGGGATCAGGAGTGACTCTGCTAACGCTGCAGTTTTGTGTATTGTGTTTTGTAAAGTGATAATGAGAAAACAAGAGAAGGGCACACCGACTCAGTGCAATTCCATTAATAAATAAATAAAAAAGCATATCAAAGACCACAAAATGCCTCCAGGACTACTGAGATGCTACACATATGCAAGGAAACGAGACCGTGTCTGTAGCGGCCAGGCTAACGCGTTTCCATTCTCAGAGCCTCTGAGAATGAGGGTTTGCTCTGGAAACGCGTTAGCCTGGCCACTATGGACACGGTCTGATCTCCTTGCATATGTGGAACATTCCAGTAGTCCTGTGGTCCTTTTGTTCACTTTGTGGTCTTTGACGTGCCTTTTTATCATCTATGTTTGTGAGTATGTTTTTTGTCATTTTTACTCTCAAATAAATATTTTAATGGAATTGCACTAGGTCGGTGCACCCTTCTCTTGTTTTCTCATTATCACTTTACAAAACACAGCACACAAAACTCACGCCTGACCCCTGCTAATGCTAACAGTTATTTTTTTTGCAAGCGATTCAAGCAGTCTCTGACAACCAGGTGCTTTTTTACCTGTGAGTCACACTAGCTGTACCTGTAAATTTAGCGGCCAATATATCAAACGAAAGGTACAATAGTGAAGAGGTCTACAGGATACTGAGCATGACAGATGAGAGCAAAGGGGAAGCCTCACTGTCAGAATAACAATCTGATTCAGGCTCACTATACGAACCTGTAGAGAACAGCGGCACCCTGACAGAGCGAGTTCTATGAGTGCAGTTCAAACTGGTGTGGTGGCTGGCACAAGTAGTGTCCTGCAGCCACCAAGAGTTCGAACACAGGCCCGTAGAGCCCATAGTGCCCTTCCTTATATGTTTGCAGATCATGATTGACAGCCCACCACTTCTGCAATGGCAGTACTTCCCCCATTCGTTGGCCAACCCGAAATTCAGGTGGAACCAGCGGATTTTACTTCTCTTGACTTTTATGTGCTGTTTTTCATTGAAGATCTGTACAGATCTATTGTGGACCATAGCAATTTATATGCTGGTCAATTTATTGCCGCAAAACCCCATTTGATCCTTGCCAGAGAATATGCCTGGAAACCTATGATGGTTCCTGAATTTAAAACCTTACTGGTTCTATCCCTCCTCATGGGCATTACTTAAAAGAGTAAGTTGCGGTCATATTGGTCCACTGACCCAATTCACCATATGCCAGTGTTCTCTGCTTCTATGACCAGGACTTGATACAAGCAAACCTTGAGGTTCATGCACTTGAACAACAATGAACTGTTGTCCTCAGGGTGACCCTGAATATGATCGCCTAAAATTTGGCCCCTCATAAAACACTTCAACCAACAACTCGCAGCCTTGTTTATTCCCAATCAAGATGTCTGCGTTGATGAGTCCCTGATTACATTTTCTGGCTGCCTTGTGTTCAGTTTCTTCCCAGCAAGCGTGCCAGATATGGTGTCAAGATGTATAAGCTCTGTGACATGGCCTCAGGCTATACATATAGTTTCCTGGGTTACTAGGGAAAAGATAGAAGCGTGGGGCCCCCCAACTGCCCAGACTACATAGGGAGCAGCGGCAAGATTGTTTGGGACTTGGTGTCTCCCTTGTTCGGAAAAGGGTACCATTTATACGTGGACAATTTTTATACAAGCATGCCACTTTTTAGACACCTCTTTTGATTACAAATTGACGCATGTGGCATTGTGCGATCTAAACGCCGGGGTTTCCCCCAATAGCTTGTAGATATCTGACTTACATGCGGGGAGAGAGCCTGCATGAGGTTCAACTAATTGCTTGCTGTGAGATGGAAGGACAAATAGAACGTTTTCCTTCTGTCTTCCATTCACGCAGACACGGCAGTCCAAATTACTACAGTGACTGGTGTTGTTGAGAAGCCCCTCTGTGTCCACGACTACAACCTTAAAATGGGAGGGGTGGCCTTCAACTACCAGATGATGGTGCCATACTTAATTGCTCATAAGGCCAGAAGTGTCTGTATACTTATTTCAATTGTCTCTGTTCAACGCATATGTGCTATACAAAGTGTCTGGATGAACTGGATCCTTCCTAAAATTCAAGGAAGGGATCATCATAGCCCTTCTTTTTCCAGGCGGTGCTGTGGCACAACTTCCCAATCCAAATGCAGTGAGCCGGCTGCATGAGAGGCATTTTCCGGATGTTCTCCCTGGTACCCCTACCCAACGATCACCCCAACAAAGATGTTGTGTCTGTAGAAGGTGCGGATTTAGGCGTGGCACTCGCTATTATTGTCCCTCTTGCCCTGACCAACCTAGTCTCTGCATCGGGGAATGTTTCCATCGCTCCCACACTAGTGGAGTATTAGCATAGGGTACGGCACAGCCCTAGGGCACATATTCACACAGGGTCTCGAAAGATGAGATGGCCATCGCATTTTGAGAAACACAAACCTGGAACCTTTGCAGTTAAAAATAAAAGTGTAAAAAAAAAAAGAAAAATTTTAAAAAATATGTATAAAATAAAAAAGTCAAGAATAGTTGTCATTTTATTGTTCTTCTCTCTCTATTGTTCTGCTCTGTTTTAGTGTATTTTATGTTTAACTGTAAAGTTTTATTGTTACTTTGTTTTATATTGTGTTTTATCGTGTTTGCTTTGCAGGTATGTCATTATACTGTTATACTGTACTGTTACTGTGTTTTATTGTTAACCATAGTTTGCTTTGCAGGTACTCCATTCAGCTGAGGCACTGATTTATTTATTTTGACAGCAACAGGGTTTGCTCTAGGAGGTGATTTCACCAGCACAGTTAAAAAAAGAGCATATATGTCAAAGCATAGGGGCAGGGGTGGACATAGGGGCAGATTGCCCCTGTGCTTCGGCATATATTTTTATCTACTTTTCTTGGCAGAGAGGTCTTCATCCACATCGATCGATGTCAATGGAGTAATCTGTTAGGTTCTTTTTTTTTGTTCAGCCCATGGGCTGAACAAAAAAAAAAAGAACAGTGCATGTATGCCCATTATTAAAAGTGGGTGGATGCAAGGTGGTATTCTAATGGTGGGCATACCACCGATTGATAAATATGAATGGAGGAATCTGTTAGGTTCTCTTTTTTCATTTAACCCACAGGTTGCATGAAAAAAAAGATCATTACAATATATGCCCAACAAGGACCAGCGACGTACTGGTATGTCCAACTGGTATGTTGGACATTGGGAGGTTATACCTGAATGATGCCTGCAGGTTTAGGTATCATCTTGGTATCTTTTCAGCCGGCGGTCGGCTTTCACATAAAAGCAATAATAGTGGCTAATTAGCCACTAGACAGCTTGCACAAGCAGTGGGGGGGAATGCCCCCCCCCCCCGCCATCTTCCATGGTTTTCTCGGGCTCTCCTGCCCCACCGGGGAACCTGAGAATGCAGTCGGTGGTTCCGCCAGCTGACTGTAGAGCTGATAGGGAGACCAGAATGGCTCCAATCATCTCTATAGCCTAAGAAACCGAAAGCTACGAGCATTTCATGAATTCGGTTTCACTGGATATAAACAGCGCTTTTGAGAAATTGGGAAAGCATCTTATCGCACTGAGCTTGGTGTGGTCAGATGCCTTAAGGGGAGGAGAGATCTAGAGTCTAATAGACCCCAAATTTTTCAAAAAAGACCTGTCACTACCTATTGCTATCATAGGGGATATTTACATTCCCTGTGTTAACAATAAAAATGATTTTAAAAAAAAATGAAAGGGACAGCGTAAAATAAAAAAGCAAAATAAATAATTAAAAAAAAATGAAAGCACCCCGGTCCCCATGTGCTCGCATGCAAAGGCGAACGCAAATATCGGTCTCATGTTGGATGTAAACAGCAATTGCACCATGCATGTGAGGTATCACTGTGAATGTCAGATCGAGGGCAGTAATTCTAGCAGTAATCCTCCTCTGTAAATTTAAAGTGGCAACCTGCAGAGGCTTTTAAAGGCTTTTAAAATGTACGTAGTTTGTCACTGCTGCATGGGCGTGCGCAATTTTAAAGCATATCCTGTTTGGTATCAATGTACTCGGCATAAGATCATCTTTTATATTCTACTAAACATTTGGGCAATATAGTGTGTTTGTGTGTATTAAAATTCAAAAAAGTGTTTTATTTTCCCAAAAAATTGCATTTGAAAAATTGCTGTGCAAACACTTTGTGAAAAAAATTGCAACGCCCACCATTTTAATCTGCAAGGCCTCTGCTTTATAAAAAATATATAATGTTTGAGGCTTCAAAGTAATTTTTTAGCAAAAAAAATATTTTTTAACCACTTCAGCCCCGGAAGGATTTGCTGCTTTAGGACCGGAGCCCTTTTTGCGATTCGGCGATGCGTCGCTTTAACTGACAATTGCGCGGTCGTGCGACGTTGTACCCAAACGAAATTTGCGTCCTTTTTTTCCCACAAATAGAGCTTTCTTTTGGTGGTATTTGATCCCCTCTGCATCATTTCTGATCGCCGCTATAAACAAAAGAAGAGCGACAATTTTGCAAAAAAAACCAAATTTCTTACTTTTTGCTAAAATACAAATCCAAAAAAAAAAATATAAAAAAACATTTTTTTTCACCGTTTTTGGCTGATTTATATTCTTCCTCATATTTGCGATAAAAAAATCGCAATCGGCGTTTATTGATTGGTTTGCGCAAAAGTGGTCGCGTTTACGGATGATGAGAATTCATTTTTGGGGTTTTTATTTTATTTTATTTTTTTACTAGTAATGGCAGCGATCTGCGATTTTTAGCGGTACTGTGATATTTCAGTGGACATGTCGGACTATTTTGACACTTTTTTGGGACCATTGGCATTTATACAGCGATCAGTGCTATAAAAATGCACTGATTACTGTGTAAATGTCATTGGCAGTGAAGGGGTTAACCTGCAGGGGGCGCTTTAAGGGTTAACTGTGTTCCCTGGGCGTGTTCTTACTGTAGGGGGACTGCCCTAGCTGGGGAAGGGAAGTGGTCACAGCCTTCGTATACAGGAAGGCTGTGATCACATCCCTTCCCCCTCACACAGAGCGGAGGTCCGTGTTTACATACACGGACCTCCGCTCCTTCGCTCCGGGGGGGCCATCGCGGGTAGCCGGCGGCAATCGAAGCTGCCGCACCCGCTCCCTGGCCCTCCCCGAACACACTGAGCGTGCGGGCGCGCCTCTGGCGGCGCGCGCGCGCTCACTAGGCTCGTGAGCGCGGCCGCCGTCGTATGACGGCGATTTGCGCTCACGAGCCACCTTGTCGCCGTCAATTGCCGATCAGCGGTCGGCAAGCGGTTAATGTAAACAAAAAGTGTCAGAAAGGACTTGGTGGTTCAAATGGTTAGAAGAGTGGGTGATGTGTGGCATAAGTTTCTAATATTGGGCATAAAATGCCAGGACATTTCAACCCCCCCCCCCACCAAATGACCCCTTTTTGGAAAGTAGACACCCAAGCTATTTGCTGAGAGGCATGTTGAGTCCATGGAATATTTTATATTTTGCCACAAGTTTCAGGAAAATTATTTTTTTTTTTTAAGTTGTCACTTAATGATATATTGCTCACACATAGCATGGGATTATGTAAAATTACACCCCAAAATACATTCTGCTGCTTCTCCTGAGTACGGGAATACCACATTTGTTAGACAGCGAAGTCGCGTACAGGACCCCAAAATTTAATCACCACCTTCAGGCTTTCTAAGTGCGTAAAATTGTGATTTTACTCCTCACTATCACAGTTTCGGGGGCCCTGAAATGTCAAGATATCACAAACCCTCCCCCCAAATGACCCCATTTTGGAAAGTAGACACCCCAAGGTATTTTCTGAGAGGCATGGTGAGTATTTTGCGCCTCTCATTTGTTTTGTAAAATGAAGAAAGAAAAGGAAAATTGATTTTCAAAACTTTGTGTCAAAAAGCGAGATCTGCAAAATACTCAACATACTTCTCAGCAAACAGCTTGGGGTGTCTACTTTCCAAAATGGGGTTATTTGGGGGAGGGGGGTTTTGTGCTATCTGGGTATTTCATAGCCTCTGCAACTGTGATAGGAAGTGAGAAATCAACAATTTACACCCTTAGAAAGCCTGAAGGCGGTGATTACTTTTCAGGGTCCTGTACGCGGCTAGGCTCCCAAAAAGTCTAACACATGGGGTATCCCCGTACTGAGGAGAAACAGCAGAATGTATTTTGGGGTAATTCACATATATTCATGATATGTTTGAGCAACATATCATTTCAGTGACAACTTTTGTGCTATCTTGGCATTTCATGGCCTCCGAAACTGTGATATGTAGTGAGGAGTGAAATAAAAAATGTACGCCCTTAGAAAGCCTGAAGGCGGTGATTGGTTTTTGGGGTCCTGTAGGCTCCCAAAAAGTCTCACACATGGGGTATCCCCATACTCAGGAGAAGCAGCAGAATGTATTTTGGGGTGTAATTTCACACATACCCATGGAATGTGTGAGCAATATATCATTTAGTGACAACTTTTTATAATTTTTATGTCATTTTTCAATCACTTGTGACAAAGAAATAAAATATTCAATGGCCTCAAAATGCCTCTCAGCTAATTCCTTGGGGTGTCTACTTTCCAAAATGGGGTAATTTGGGGGGGGGGGGGGGTTGTACTGCCCTTCCATTATAGCACCTCAGGAAATGAGATAGACAGTCATAAACTAAAAGTTGTGTAAATTCCAGAAAATATACCCTAGTTTGTAGATGCTATAACGTTTGCGCATACCAATAAATATACGCTTATTGAATTTTTTTTATCCAAGATATGTGGTTGAATACATTTTGGCCTAAATGTATGACTAAAATTGAGTTTATTGGATTTTTTTTACAACAAAAAGTAGAATATATATATATTTTTTCAAAATGTTTAGTCTTTTTTCATTTATAGCCCAAAAAATAAAAATCCCAGAGGTGATCAAATACCACCAAAAGAAAGCTCTATTTGTGGGGGAAAAAGGACTCAAATTTTGTTTGGGTACAGCATTGCTTGACCGCGCAATTACCAGTTAAAGCCAATATATATTCTCCTACATATTTTTGGTAAAAAAAATTGCAATAAGCGTATATTGATTGGTTTGTGCAAAAGTTATAGCATTTACAAAATAGACAATAGGTTCATGCCATTTTTATTTATTTTTTTACTAGTAATGGTGGCGATCAGCAATTTTTAGTGGCGACATTGTGGTGGACAGATTGGACACTTTGACACTTTTTTGGGACCAATTACATTTATAAAGTGATCAGAGCTAAAAATAGCCACTGATTACTGTATGAATGTCACTAGCAAGGAAGGGGTTGACACTAGGGGGCGATCAAAGGGTTAAGTGTTCCCTAGGGAGGTGTTTCTAACTGTGGGGGGAGTGGACTGACTGGGAGCAGAGAGAGAACGCAGTTCCTGATCACTAGGAACAGCAGATCTTTCTCTACTTCCCTCTCAGAATGGGGATCTGTTTTTTTACATTAACAGATCCCCGTTCTGGCTCTCTATGGAGCGATCACGGGTGGCTGGCAGACATCGTGGCCGCCTGCCATGCGCATCAGCTCCAGCGACGTGCAGTGGGCCCACAAACCCCGTTCCTGTGACCGACGTACAATGACGGCGATTGTTGGGAATGTGCAGACCTGCCACAGTAAAATGACGATGGCTGGTCGGCAAGGAGTTAAATCCTTCCCCTAGGGATTCTGCCACTAACACACTTCCTGTCCTAGGGTGACAATGCTTACTCACTGTATTGTATCTATGGAGCAGCAGCATTGTTACCATTGTTACCATGAACTCGTGATTTAAACTAACTCGCTCCCCCCTTCTCATTTGCATTACATATGAAAGAGGTGTTTTGTAGTTCACAGAAGATAACTGGGGAAGCTAATATTATTGTTTGAGATTTCAGGTCCATACACAGGAAGTTGCCATGACACTGGATTTTATCAGGCTCTATGGATATTTTTGTGGACTAACAGAAAATATACTTATCCTAAAAAGAGAAATCAAATGCAGCTATCGTGTGTAAATGTATTGGTGAGCATCAATATATTACATTTTTGCTCTTGTTTATATACTGTATATACACAATTATATGCTATCTGATACATTGATAGCCAATAGATGGCCCAACTGACATTCTGTATATAAAATATGACACAGCAAACATGTTACATACATACTTAATGTAAATATTACAACTATCCAAAATTAACGCATGCAGTGAATAGGCAAGAGTTACCTTGCAATAATGCATACTATATAGCTCTATAAGTATAACATGATGTTCCTTAAATAAAGTATAAAGACCATTAAGTTAATCGATTTCTGCACAGCCATTGTGGACAGTGCACTGTCTGCAGTTCTGCTGAAAGAAAGACCATAGAGAATAGCACTGGCCCAAAGCAATTTAGGGTTTCTAAACTCTTGAACAAGTATGGAGGTTGTTTATCAGCTTCCTTGCACTAGCTTAAAGATTACCCAGATATATAGAATGGCAAGTAGGATTTAGGGACCGAAAAGGTTAATGTTCAACAGTAACCATGCAGTCATACCTATACAAAAAAAAGGGGGGGGGGGTAGGAAAATAAAACTACAAATTAAAAC
>BLSH010153293.1:227275-240675 GCA_018402905.1 Glandirana rugosa
CTCAAAATAACTCAAAACACAGCCCTTAATGTCTAAACTGTTGGCAACAAAAGTGAGTACACCCCTAAGGGAAAATGTCCAAATTGGGCCCAAAGCCAAAATTGGGTACAGTGACAAGTGTGTCTTGCCTACAGTCAAGCATGGTGGTGGGAGTGTCATGGTACGGTGCTGCATGACTGTTGCTGGCACTGGGGAACTACAATTCATTGAGGGCCCAATGAATGCCAACATGTACTGTGACATACTGAAGCAGAGCATAATTCTCTCTCTTTGGAGACTGGGCCGCAGAGCAGTATTCCAACATGATAACAACCCCAAACACACCTCCAAGACGACCACTGCCTTGCTAAAGAAGCTGATGGTAAAGGTGATGGACTGGCCAAGCATGTCTCCAGACCTAAACTCTATTGAGCATCTGTGGGAAATCTTCAAATGGAAGGTGGAGGAGCACAAGGTCTCTAACATCCACCAACTCCAAGATGTCGTCATGGAGGAGTGGAAGAGGACTCCAGTGGCAACCTGTGAAGCTCTGGTGAACCCCATGCCTATAAGGGTTAAAGCAGTGCTGGAAAATAATGGTGGCCACACAAAATATTGACACTTTGGGCCCAATTTGGACATTTTCACTTAGGGTTGTACTCACTTTTGTTGCCAGCTATTTAGACATGGCTGTGTGTTGAGTTATTTTGAGGGGACAGCAAATTTACACTGTTATACAAGCTGTACATTCACTACTTTACACTGTAGCAAAGTGTCATTTCTTCAGTGTTGTCACATGAAAAGATATAATAAAATATTTACACACATGTGAGGGGTCTACTCACTTTTGTGAGATACTGTACCTGTTGCAATTCTGCTGGGATCTTCACCATGTGGCTTACCATTTAAGACCAACCAAATTACTAGACTATCTTGCAGGATCCTCCATAGATATGAATAGAGGATTTAGCAAAGCAGTCTAAATGTATATCTCAGCTTAAAGCCCCTGAAAGTTTAGAAATACAGTTGGGTGCTTTAGCTTACTGGCATTCATACAAAACATAACCATCTGAATGTATCTGTTTTTTCCCCTTTGCATGTTCATATGGTTCAAATTATAACTAATTTAATGTAGCATATAATATAATATCTATACCTGGCTCATAAGACAAGTTGGGGGCAAGCCACAGTGGGCCACACAATATTAAAATAATACAGCAATACAAAGCATCAGGTAAAAACATATACACACTATCTAAATATTATGCCTTGGATGACCTTTGTTTAGATAATTGTCATAGTGAATAGATAAAAATGGATCCAGACTCACTATTAGGACTGCATAGGGCATTAGCGCCCAGTGTGGTCACTGTCTCTTTTAAAGGTGTAATAAAAGGAAAGTGATTAGAATATCTGTAAGTTTTTATTGCTGTCTGTGCCCCCATTATTCACTCTCTCTAGCTGTCCTCTTTTTACCATTATTATTGAAAATGAACTTCAAAGAGAATTCCAAAGTTTGCGTTCACACCAGAACTGAAATAGAGCAGAAATGTTCTTATAGGGACACTATCTCTGGTGATGCTGGTGACACCCTGGGATTTCCTCACTTTGGAGGGATTTTCTCTTACTTCCTGTTTTGGCTATGAGACAGGAAGTGAAGGGAAATCTATCCTATGCGAACAGATATACATAGAAAAAAAAATTACAGGGATTATAACCCACCATTTTATTCTTATTATTCAGGACTAATTGTTTATCATGTTATTTTAATGAATGGCTTTATATCATATAAGAAGTGAAATATAGCTATATAATGACTAATACAGTTATTAACTAGTATTTAATATAAAAAAGTGTTCTATTATATGTTTTAAGTACAGATATAGGAACTTCTTAAATAGACTTGATAACCATCAATATTTTGTCATGTAAAACAATCGAAATATTCTACCTGCACGGAGCCTTGCTATATGTTAGTTTTAGTAGAGGCATATTATACAGCAGCAGGATATCTTTCAGGATATCAGTGGTGTTATCTGAGCCTCACAGAAGTGTTGGAAGCTGGGTTGAGATAAGTATATGTTTATAATTTTATAAATAAGCTGTGTTTTTTAATATGTTATTAAAGCAATTTGAATGATGGGGTTGAAGACTATGAGTAAAGCAGACCTTCCATTTTCACTGAATGTCTGCTTTAAAATAATGCATTGGGGATTCTACATTAAAAGTCCTTGCTCAGGAACTTCATGTTATGGAGGGACAACAGTCTCCCAATTAGTTCCTGTGTTGTCACACTGTCATATGCGCCACCACTGGAGCCTACAACTGGCTTCCCCAACACACTTTACGTGCAGAAATAGTTCACTCTTGTCAATATAAAGCCAATCCTGTGCCATGAAAACAACCCACTGCTGGAACAGGTTGATGTAACAGAACATAGTTAAAAAAAGGCTGAAAAGGATCAGGAACATTGTGATACTGATGATAAAAACATACTTTTTTTCTGAAAAAAAAAATGCACAATGCTTTAGCAAATTAAATGTCATCCAGAGTTGGGGTTTCATTAGGGTCCAGTTAGGGTTTAGATCTACTTTAAATGAAAAGGGTAAGGGCATCAGCCTAATCAAACATAAAGAAATTGGTATTCTGTAAAAAACCCCAACTATGAATTTGTGCCCTTGTTCTATACCTGAGTCTTTTCAAACTATTAGTAGGGTAAGGTGGCACAGGTAGCAGGCTCTGGATCTGTTAGGAGTACACGCCTCTACTTTTATGTAGAAAGATGTATTTTATAAACCAGTAAATAAATCTAGCATTGTGAGACAGTAGTGCAACATATACCTTAATGGCAGTATTACATATCTATATAAATAATGTGACAGTGTTGGTAGCTATGCTTTTGTGTCACTTTGCTTTGTTAAAACACCAATAGTAGGGTACTGCCATGGTCATATAGTACAACCAAGCTTACTGATAAAATAAAACTTTGCTGCCAGTACAATGTTTAAATATGGGGGATGCCCATTGTGATTCCTGTCCCATATTGTCTAAAACCATCCCTGCCAGGCTCAAAACTTGTCTCAATTACAGATACGCATCTATGTATTATGCACCTGCTCCTGAGCAAGTGTAGCGTACTCCACGAAACCCATCAAGCTCTTTGGATGCATTTTTTACCTATTGTGTTTATGTGTCTTTTCTTACATATGCATTTTCCTGCAATCATGTATAATTTGTTCATAAATGGTATGGGAGTGCTTAATTACAAATCAGCTCTTTATTTTCATTGGGCATATACTGCAATCTGTGTTCACCATTTGAATTGTATACTTATGGATCAATAAACATTTTTTTCTTTTGACCACATTGCCAGCCATCTCTCACGTGTCTCATTTAAAGTCTCATTTCTTCTTTTTGCAATGCACTATGTACAGGGATGGAAGCACATGGCTACACCTCAGCTTATGCTTCATTTAAAGTCCCAAACCTTCCCCCCTCTTTGTTCTGGAAATATAGGGGTCATTATGCTCTAGTGAGTTTTCTGCACTCTCAGAGGTGGTGGAATCCCTGCACAACGGGTGGTTGTTGTTTCTTCCATAGGGTGTGACACTTATAGAAGGCTTCAATATTGGGGTTCTTTCTGAAGCAACCATATTTATCAAAGGCAAATATTAAAATATTTATGTAACAGATCAGAACATAATTAACTAATCTATGTCTATCACCTACAAAGATATTTGGACTTTCATTATGTTTCCTAACAATTAAGATTTAGCCTTGAATACTGCCTTTGTTGCATGTAAGGGATGAAAAATCTAAGAATTCTAATTTCTAAAAGACAACTGCTCATTTTAAAATATTCCTTACTTGATACTAAACTCCTGGCCGTAGACACAAATGAAGCAACTTTGTAGTGTACTTAATAGTGGAGGAAACATTAATGTAAAAATATTATTCTCTTGAGAAAACTTGACATATTTTTCATTCACATCATGATTGCCCCTTAAATAAGGTGATATGGCGGTCTTCCAGTGAAGTGAGTTTATCACACTGCATAATCTCAAAAAGCCTGAAACTTTAAAACGATACATTACATTGGAGAGTTTAACATCATCATAGAGAAAATTGATTCAGACAGATGATCACGTTACAGGATTATGTAACTTGTACCTGGTATTGTTCAGACAGTCTATTTCTATTTCATATCAATTACTGTATATGAGTCAGTCTTACAAACACATTTTCACAAGTCCCTTGGCATGAATCAGAATATTACAGACGTTCATTGGGGAACATTTATAAAACTAGCACAGGGTGAAAATGGGCAATTTCTGCTCTTTGCCTGTCTTTCATATATATTTTTATAGTTATTCCTCCCGTTATTCTGTTATATAGTAAATGTCCCTTTATTGCCACAAAAAAAAAAGAAAAAAACACAGGACAAAAAAAATGTCTTCTTTTCGTATTCAAAGATGTACAGAGTCTTTAATTTGACTGAATAAGGACTGTTACAGATGTGAGGGCTAGTATATTTAGTAGAGTTTTGGCCAGATTTTGGGTAGGATTTGCAGAGAGATATAATTTTTTCACAGTTCTGCTCGGTAGATAGATGACCAGCTTAAGGCTAGTACGCTCAGGCCGAATGTCGGATGGCATCGGCTGGTTCAATAGAAACGTGCCGACATTCAGCCTGTGTGTACTGCAGCCAGTTTGACAGAGGTCGGCTAGTTGGCTGGCTTCTGTCGAATGGCCATGACCCATAAAAAGGTCTGCCGATCGGCTCCTGATCAGCACTCTTAGTCAATGGCTGAGAGTGATGACCAGAGTATTCTAGTGGGGGGTGCCCCCATGTCAGAATACAATAACACAGCAGAGATGATCACTGTACTAACATTGCATAGTTAGTACAGCAGCTCTTCCTGAGCTGTCAGTTTTTTTAATTTGGCCCTGCTGGGTTGAACGAAAGCAAAAATAGTAGTGTGTACCAGGCTTTATTTTGGGATGACAGTCAACTGAGAATGTCTATCAAGCTAGTAAAGTGAAAGATAACTAATCATGGTTTTATGGTGTCTTCTTTCACTAGACTGGAATGTGATAAAGAATTACTGACATAGAACAGTGACATAAGTTAGGAGAGGGGGAAATGAAACCTTACAACATACCTCTGAGTGGTGATGGGCTTTTGGCCACCATCTTTGCTTTACTCCTGTTTAAATAGACAGCACCACAGTTTTTTTGGATTCCCCAGGCATTAGTTCTAAGGATTATCCTCCTTTCCCCATTAGAATTACAAAAACTCTGTTTAAGAGTGCTTCAACATAGGCCCCAATGCAAACCCCCTAGAGGTATGCCACTAGCCAGTGGACTGAGATTTATAGCTCCCTGTGTGTGTGTGTATCCTATTCTCAGGGCTTCCCCATAAGTCAGGGTTTAGGACAGGGATATGCAATTAGCGGACCTCCAGCTGTTGCAAAACTACAAGTCCCATCATGCCTCTGCCTCTGCGTGTCACTGCCAGAGTCTTGCTATGACTTATGGGACTTGTAGTTCTGCAACAGCTGGAGGTCCGCTAATTGCATATCCCTACTCTAGGAGGTAAAGACTCTCCCCCTGGCTCAGGTTTCAGGTACCCTATATAGCTATGTTTATTACTAGCTTGTTTGCAAGCTGTGCAACAGTGCAGATGTTGTTTCCCTTTGTTTGCTATTGTTTGGTATTATTATAGCCATTATTTGCTCTGCTAGGCATGTCACCCAAAAAAAACACCCTCCTTTCTCTCAACTTTGGTGTGTCAGAGGATGCAGTACTGCCCGAAGGGTCATTATCACTAGGAGCCATGAATTCCATACATCAGTGGCTCCTCTGGGAGGTAAGTGATACATATATTATTTAGATAGAGGGCCTGAAATAAGACAACAAAAGGTGAATTCATTGACGAGTATTACCAATCAAAATGCTTTAGACCTAGCAGAGAAGAGTGGTTAGAATGTTAGGTTGTGCCCTTTTAATCTTTTACACTGCCAAAAATAGTATGGGCTTTATTATACATTATAATTATTCACAAAGCAAAGAACCGCACCAAAGACACAGAACAGACCCTATAGTGCAGTACTTCAAATACCACTTTATTGAAGAAAGATAGGTATTTACAAAGATTAAATATCATCCAGTATGTTACAGAAGTGCCCCACTCTCATTGGCGGGCGTGATGACATCACCGCTAAGCTCCATCCTATGATTTCATCACAAGGGATGTCTTCAATGGTCATAGGAGTGAAATGAAGCCACTCAGTTTGCTGGATAGGTTTTGACTTTGGTTTCAAAAAAGCTGTTTTTGCTATCCTATGCTTTTTTTGTATACAAATAGGGTACGTTATGTGTCTTTTCCATGCTGAGTATTGATCTTTGGAGACCAGCAAAGGCTGTTCCTATGGAGGTATGATTGATCCAGCTGCCCAGCAGGGAGTGCATGAAAGTCATTAAGCGCTATTAGAATTCTGTGATCATTCACACATTTTTGTACTTTATTTAATTTGCCATTTATATACATGGAGTACTGTGATTCACATTGTTGATTATGGTGATAAGAGGGGTTTATGTGATATATATTGAATTAAGGTCATTGCATAATTTAGAGTTTATGATTTAAAGAGGCAGCGTAACACAGTATTAAATAATAATGAATATTGAAAGTTAGACCAGGATTTCCACCTGAAGAATGGTAAATCAAGAGCTTGGGTAACTGGTGGGGAAAGGGACTCAAAGGGACTCAATTTGATGAAATTACTGGCACAGAGAATGTCCTCCATTATAATGATATATGGTTGATGGGCAAGAAATTTGAGAAAAGGGATGCGCCTAAAGCAAAATGTGTCAGACTGGAATTCATTCCTGCTGGGCTATTTTAATAAAGGAAGAATATCATTTTGCATCTCTGTGTGCTGTGTTCCTGTTACTAGTATAACTTCAATACCGGGCATTTAGAACACTTCTTGCCCAGACCAATTTTCAGCTTTCAGTGCTGTTGCATTTTGAATGAGAATTGCGCGGTCATGCAATGTTGTACCCAAACAAAATTTTTATAATTTTGTTCCCACAAATAGAGCTTTCTTTTGGTGGTATTTGATCGTCTCTGCGGTTTTTATTTTTTGCGCTATAAATAAAAAAAAGACCGAAAATTTTGAAAAAATAAATACATTTTTCTTTGTTTCTGTCACAAAACTTTGTATAATGTACATTTTCAGGCACTGATGGGCACTGATGAGGCAGTACAGATTGGCACTGATGAGGTGGCACTGATAAGGTTGCACTGATGATGGGGCACATATGCAGCACTGATGGGCGGCACCGATAAGCAACACTGATGGGCACTGATATGTGGCACTGATATGCGGCACTGATGGACAATCATAGGCGGCACTGGTAGGTGGCACTGGGCACTGATGGGCAGATAGGTGGCACCGCTGGGCACTGAGAGGTGGCACTTTTAGGTGGCACTTTTAGGTGGCACAGGTGGGCACTTTTAGGTGGCACAGGTGGGCACAGGTGGTAACTGATAGGTGGCACTGGTGGGCACTGGTGCATATAGCACTGTTAGGGATGGCACTGGCAGGCATCATACATGGGCACAGTGCCACCCCTACAGTGCACTGCATTGCCCTTACCTGGTGGTCTAATGGGGGCTCCCTGGTGGTCCTGGGCTGCCTCCATTTTTCCTCCCTGGTGGTCCTGGGCGGCCTCCTCATGGTGTCTGGGGGGGCTCCCTGGTGGTCCTGGGCAGGCTCCCTGGTGGTCCAGTGGGGTGATCCTGAGGGTGGCTGCGCTGATAAACATTCAGCGCAACCCCCCCCTCCTCATCAGGCAAGCAGCCGATCGGCTCTCCGCTGCTCAGGTCTGCAGACCTGAGTAGAAGAAAAGCCGATAAACGGCTCTTCCTATTTACACTGTGATCAGCCGTGATTGGTCACGGCTGATCACATGGTAAAAGGCTTCGGATGGAAGCCTTTTACCTCGGTCAGTAATGCGGTGGGTCAGACTGATCCACGGCACCACCGATCGCTGCGATGCGTGCCCCCAGGGGTGCGCGATCGTGGATTATCCTGAGGACGTCAATAGACATCCAGTCAGGATAATGAACCACCCGCCCGGACGTCATTTGTCTATACGCCGGGCGGGAAGTGGTTAACTGAATGCGTTAAGTTAGAGACACCCCTGGAGCAGTGGTTGAACTCTAATACTAATGAGATGATAGAGACTCACATCCATAATCATATGGAATGAGCTGTACAGGTTGGAACAATGGTAGCAATCTGAATATTTAACTACCCTGATATGGGGCAGTGAGAGAAATTGAAAGCAAGGTAAACATTAGTAGTATGGGATAGATTGGAAGTGGGCTATTAAAATAGAACAATGGCCTTACAATAAAAAGTATGCACAGCAGCACTTACTTATACTGCAAGTGCATCAGCACTTCCAGTTTGCACATATTCGCTCTGCAAAGTCCCACATATACCTTTTAATCCTTCCAGTGAAGTACACATAATGCAGCTTCCTGTGATGATGTCGCAATGATGCTGCACTGCTTGTGAATTAAGAACAGAATTATCACTCTAATGTAACCTGTGCCTACTTACACTACATTGGGACACAAAATGTTCCAGGGGGCATAGCTACCAGCATTGTCATTGCTGATGCATAAGCCTGTAGCTTGTCTACCAGCTCAAGCTGACTTAGTTATGCCCACTGCTTTCTGAATTGGCAGCATTGCCTCTATTCCCAAAACCCTCCCATTGTAAGCTACTGGGGTTGATTTACTAAAAGCAAATAAACGGTGCACTTTGCAAAATGCAGTTGCACTCTTCAAGTGCAGTTTCTTCAGAGCTTGGTAAATGAGGTAAATCTTTACTTTGCAAAGAATACCCAACCACATGCAAGGGAAGTAAAAAATAAATGGATGGATGGAAGTCAGCAGAGCTTCTGCCCATTTACTAAGCTCTGTAGCAACTGCACTTGCACAGCCTATTTGCCTTTAATAAATCAACCCCACATTGTCTAGGAGGGAGAGCATGTGAGAAGGATAAAGAAGGATTTTGGCCCAGACAGGGGATAAGAAGGTATTGGACATTTTTTAATTTATAAGGCTTGTGTATCAACATAGTAACTGGAATTGGTACTAGTTCAAACTTACACACAGAACCCTTTGGTTGAATTTTAAATCTATTTTACAGTAGGTGTATTGTATACAAGAGAAAGCAAGGGGCATATGGTTAGTGTTTCAGCATCACAAGAAGATATCAGTGGTGGGCAAAGTCACAATGGGTCCCTGTACATGAGTACATTTTTGGGTTCCTTTTCAACTATTGTCAAAGTTATAGATTAATAGATAGCTAAATAGATAGATAGACTATATTACCAAAAGTATTGGGACACCTGTCTTTACACGCACATGAACTTCAATGGCATCCCAGTCTTAGCCTGTAGAGTTCAATATTGAGTTGGCCCACCCTTTGCAGCTATACTAGCTTCAACACTTCTGGGAAGGCTGTCCACAAGGTTTAGATGAGTGTCTATGGGAATGTTTGACCATTTTTCCAGAAGCGCATTTGTGAGGTCTGGCACTGATGTGGACAAGAAGGCCTGGCTTGCAGTCTCCACTCTAATTCATCCCAAAGGTGTTCTATCAGGTTGGGATCAGGACTCTGCATGCCAGTCAAGTTCCTCTACTCGCTCATCCATGTCTTTATGGACCTTACTTTTTGCACTGGTCCAAATCATTTGGTGGAGGGGGGATTATGGTGTGGAGTTGTTTTTCAGGGGTTGGGCTTGCGCCCTTAGTTCCAGTAAAGGGAACTCTTAAGGCATCAGCATACCAAGTCATTTTGGACAATTTCATGCTCCCAACTTTGTGGGAACAGTTTTGGGTATGGCCCCTTCCTGTTCCAACATGACTGTGCCCCAGTGCACAAAGCAAAGTCCTGACCTCAACCTGACAGAACATCTTTGGGATGAATTAGAGCGGAGACTGCGAGTCAGGCCTTGTGGTTCACATCAGTGCCTCACCTCACAAATGTGCTTCTGGAAGAATGGTCAAACATTCCCATAGACACACTCCTAAACCTTGTGGTCAGCTTTCCCAGAAGAGTTGAAGCTGTTATAGCTGCAAAGGGTGTGTCAACTCAATATTGAACCCTACGGACTAAGATGCCATTAACCTTCCTAGCGGTATTCCCGAGTGTGGCTCGGGGTGGATTTTCAGCACCAAGAGCGGTAACCCCGAGCCACACTCGGGCTTGCATCGCTGGATCCAGGCAATGTTACTTACCTTGTCCCCTGGATCCAGCGATGTCCCCCGCCGTGTCTGCGGGCTGTGTCCGCCGCTCCGATGCCTCTGTGTGCCAGGCTCCGTTCCCTGCGAGCGTCGCGTCGCACGGGGACGGAGACCGGCGGGAAATTCAAAAAGTGAAACACACACTATACATACAGTACACCGTAATCTTATAGATTACATTACTGTATGAAATCATTACACATCCCCTTTGTCCCTAGTGGTTTGCCCAGAGCCCTGCATGCACTTTTATATAATAAATGTCATTCTTTCTGCCTGGAAACATGACAATGTCCATGGCAACCAAAAAGCGTCCCTTTACGTCAAAAGTGGTTTTTGATCAGTTTTTCAGGGGTTAGTAAAACAGCGATAGTAAATAAGAATCATTTGCAGAATTGAGTGATACTGATTTTTGAGGAAATTTATCATCAGAAACTGAAAGTGACGACAGCGACAATTCTGCAACTGAGCAAATTTCTGCGTTTTTGGTTTGATTACATTATTGAATAAATTTTATTACTATTATATTATTATTTTTGATAATTATTTTTAGTTATTTATTATATTATAATTTATGATTTCATTTTTCAAACTTTTTCATACCCGGGATGTCTACTAGACTGTTGTTTGGACAGATTTAAGTGAGTTATTCCTAAGAATTGCAGGCCTACAATACATAACACCAAATTTCCATGCAAAAAAATGGTACCGCTTTTGGAACAAAATTCCTGACATAATCATACCGCCAGGGAGGTTAAAGTTCATGTGCGTGTAAAGGCAGGTGTCCCAATACTTATATAATATAGTGTAGGTAGACTTTCAGTCCAAATTTGCACTGTGTAAATTGACGACACTATATATGTACATATAATAAATAAAATAAATAAATGTATTTTTCAGTCTATGTAAGACCACTCATAAGAAGTATTTGGTCTAGGATGGTTTAGGATGATGGACAATGTACTGTTAGATTGCCTACAGGACAATACTCCAACTGCTTAGCACTTGGTATAATACTGTAACTATAAGAATCAACTTTGGTGGATTTATTCTTCTGGCCAGCATGCTTACTCTTTAAACATTGAAATTGTTTTGTGATTTGATAACTCATGTGGTGTTTCTAGCATGAATATGCATTTCTTTTCTTATTCAGGACAGTCACATAAATCAGTGAGAAGTTTATGTTACAAAATATGTAAATTGCTTGATTTTTACATTTTTGCAGCCCTCAAGCTATTGATAAATGACTTGCTTTTTGTCATTTTGCAGTATATGATAAATAATCATTTTAGCCCTACTCAATATAGTGATAGTTGCAGTAATTCATTATCCAACATCTAGTGTCCCTGACATTCTTTCTTCATTGTACTTCTATGTGATTCAGGGCAAGGAATTTCTATAGTACGAAGAGAAATGAGAGTGTAACTACACTTTAATGACACATTTGGAAGAGAGGGCGGTAAATATTAAACTGTGTACATAGAGGTAACCTATTTTGTTCCTTGATGCCTCTGGAGACTTTTGAAGTATCCGCCAGGGCAAATCTGTCTACAGCTGAGAATGGAATGCTCCTGTAAATAGTGATGAGTAAGACAGAATTGTTTGCTAAATTTTGATTCCTCTTAACAAAGATAGCTTTTTTTCCCCATAGGTCATAGGTAGCAGCGAGAAAAATGTAACCCTTCTCTACTAGGTAAAATGGATTAAAATTGGTTCAAGAACCCCCACGAGTGTAAGAAAGCAAAATAAGTTATTTATCCTATTTAATATGTTCTTTATTGTATCTTATAATATTTAGTTTGTCATAACTAGAGTAAATATGTAGTGCTATACTTGAAAAGATGAGCTATAAAACTTTTTTACTTCTAAGCTGAGACGTTATGGGTATTCTTCACTGTTTACAAGAGATTCTTCCTGCAGCAGCGCATGCATAGTCACCAATGGTCAAAGACACTACTATTTATTAGCTAGCAATACCACACAGCGATAATTGTACTATAAACAAAGGAGTAACAGGTTTGCACTGGAAATTTGGCAAAAAAGTATGGCATTTGTTAAAGTGTCTCTTTGTGTCAGCATTAGCTCATATGGACTGTGTTTTCCGATTCAATTATAAAACATATCAGTATACCATGGAAAGTATGAAAATCGTAATTCCTGAGAATGGGGGTGGGTGGTGGGCATGAGAAATGGTGGGTGTGGCAAAATTGTACTAACAGTGGGATGGGCTTAAAACAGAGTACAGTGGACAGGAGTATATAACATACATAGTGAAGGGGTCCAGGGTGGTCAACTTACATTTGCAAGAGTGTGGAGTGTAATGTACAGTGTACAGGGGTCAGGAATAGGCATTGGCACCCAGGGATCGGCACCCAGTGCAGTGCAGGTGCTCCCCTAGTTTGGAAGACAGAGAGGCTGGAGCCGACCGCTGATGAGGGAGGAAAGGAGTCAGCATGGTCTGGGTTTATTGTCAGGGGAAGGGGGAGTCTGTCTGTGCTCTGGAATGTGATAGGACATGTGTTCATCACAGTGGTGGCTGCAAGGGAGTCCGCTGGTGCCGGGGCTGTGTGAGAGGAGAAGCCGGTCTGTGCATAGCATGAAAAAGCAGTATGTCAGCTCTCACTGTTTGTGTGGCTCTACCACTTCATAGCCAAACCATGCCGCCAGAGCCCCTCTCAATGGGGCACCCGGGGCAGGTGCCCCCCCTCCCCAGTTTTGGTCCTGGGAATAGGTCATGCACATAGTGAAGGGATCAGGTGTAGAAGTATATGTAACCCAGTGCACAACACCCACTTGGATTATTTTCCCCGCCACCCTCTTGTACTTAGCACAGCAGTACCTTCTATGCACATACAGTACACACACACACTGCATACCCCTTGTATACACAGGTACATTCATATTGCATAACATAGATACACAATTAAACACTCGCCTCTCTGGCAGTACTGCTGAAATCTTTGGCTTCCCGTATCCCTGATGTAGCTAGGGAGCTGCAGCATCATTTAGGCTTCTAGCTATGGCAAATCATCACCGCCCCATCCTCTTTGCTCCTGCACAGCTTCAACTCATTTACCTCCCTTCTCCTCTCTTA